>JAQFZT010002629.1:0-11081 GCA_034696325.1 Camisiidae sp. | reverse complement strand
GTTTGAAAATGGGATAAGTTTTTTGGGAATTAGTTATTGAGGGGATTGAAAACAGGGTGCGGGCGAATCGTGGTGCTTCCAAAATTTTGGTTCCACTCAAAACTTGGTGACAATAATGTCCAAAATAACTGTGTAAAAACCAAAATAGAAACAAGAGTTTTTCAAAATTAAAAATCATTTTTGTGAGACGTAAGTTTTTCGACCAAATAAAATTTGGTCAAATGAATTTCGACTTAATATTTTTCAAATATATTCAAAGCTGACACCCTTTTATATTCCGCATTGGTCGACACAATGGTTTTAAAGCGGTTCATAAGGATCATGTGAATTAGACAAGGAAGATCTCGCCTGATGACCAGATATCTCGTCTCACGAGAGGAAATGAGTTTTTCAAGAAATTCATGCGACGAATTGGCCAAAATTTAATGAATGAGACTTCTTCTCAAGGAGAAACAAATATAAACTACTTGTTTTAGTGCCTATTCCACGAGCTGTATGCAATCCATAAAAATTTTTAAATACGAGACGAGATTTTATTGTACCGCACGAGACCGAGATGAGAATCAAACGAGAAATATTAAAAGTTTGCATGTCTAGTTTGAATCATATTGACACTGAACTACCTCTGACCCCTATCTGCAGCCCTGTGAGTGGCACCGTCTAAGCTAAGATTTGTTCTGATAAACCTCTGGGCACAGGTTAGGCTCGAACTCACGTTTACTTAGTGAACTGTGCAAACTATGTCTCATTGAACATCTCGTGCATAACTAGTAAGCAAACTCAACAAGTGATTAGCTGTTGGCTACAGACTGACGGACACAAACTAAGAATCTATAACTCGTTTACTGATAGTACGCTTGCTATACACAAGTTAAAAATGATAGCACGTGTATTGCTATTATTAATTACATTAAAATTCATTAATAATTTAATGAGTTAGTTATCAATCATTTTACTAATTTTAATGACGAATCAGATTAAACGTTCGGACTGTAGTCAAATGTAATCAAATAATATTACTTAGCTTTATGTCGCCTGTGATTTTATTCCCTAAATTCTTTCATATTAAGTGATACAGTTTGAGGTCATTTGTGATTAAGTTTTCTCACATACCTATTAGTGAATCATTATATGATTTGAGTGAAGCCATGGGGAGCTCTCACACAAATGAGTGATCCAGTAAAACGAGTTTTATTCATTTCTCACTTTTATTTTGTAAAAATTTGTTAAAATATTTTTATTATTAATTTAAAGTGCTTTATCTTAAATGAATTTTAAAATGAACAAAACGCGTTCTCATTCTTACGATTCATTCTTGCCAATGGGCTTCACTATAATCATGCACTAGTATATTATCTCTGAGAACATCTTTCGATAACTAAAACATCATTGAATAGTCAATATTTATCTAAATGTTTGCATGAAATAAGTTATTTTTTTTTGACATCCAATTCTGAATAATAATGTTCTTAATTAGCTGTGCTTTAGTTTTGTAAGATCTGCCACTTCTAATGGAATTTTCATATTTGAGATGGTTTTTGCTCTACTTTTCTCTTTTTGGGGTAATTATGATTTTATTCAGAATAATTTAGTAAACTTCACAAAATTTATTGCGTGCACACAAACTATGAAAACTTAATTATTTCAAAGCTTTAATCTCTTCCATGAAAAGTAACTTCAAATTTTTAAAAATATGATTAAATTAGTCATTTGAGATCCTAACTTATGTCCCGTGAGCCTAAATACTGGCTGCAAACCTGTATCCAATTGAGAAGTCCTCGAAAATGGTAATTCCAAACTTTAATATAAGTTTGAAGAAATCATACATTTTACTCCCACTGATCCAAACTTGTTTTGATTCCATGTTTTTGCAAAATTATATCAATTATTTATTATTATTATTATTGAAAATACATATACTGTAATTCAATTAGAAGAATAACAATAATGAATTTTTCATTTGATATTTGTTGAGAATCACGATCTATTACAATAAGTTATGTAATTTCCAACCTTTAATGAGTTATTTATTTGTAATACAGTATCAGCACTTGTGAATCAGATCTGAATTAGTTATATAACATCTAATATTGTAATTCCCAAACATTTTTGATCGCGATTCACCTCTTAAGGCGTTCGCGACCCAATTTGGTTTTCTCAATCGAACAAAATGTTGAACAAAATCTTTATGTGATCCACTATTTAATAACCTCCGATCCAAACTATGCCTTCAACGCATTTGTCAATTAATTTATTGTTTTTCTCTAACTCATCTTCAACAAGATATAATAATAGTGAAAATCTTTTGAGAGATTACTGTTTACTTCATTACCGAACTCAATGCTTTCACTCAAGAATATAATCGAAAAGTTTTCCATAACTAATAAGTATAATAAACTTGATTTTATGAATAAGAGTTGAGAAACAATATACAACATAAACTGTACATTTTCTAACCTAAAATTTTGAGTATTGCTCAAAGCTATTAATAGTTAGCCAAAAATCAAAGTCAGAAAAATTGAATTAATGTATCACATTTTTTATTATCACAAAATGATTATAACTTATATTTTAAAATTTGACAATTTTTAGAAGCAATGCGTTCCTATATTAGCGATTGGATGCCATTTCGCAGTTTCTAAAAAGTCTGGTCTAATTATATCATTCCAGTGTTGAATTCCTGATATTGTAGTGTTGGGACCAATCAATACTTGTCCGATAACTCCGTCTTTAGTGTAATTTTTGCCCTGCATTACCAAAAATTGGATCCAATACTGATTGCTGTCAAATGATTGAACATCAAAAATGAATGGTTGGTTCCAAATGGGCGAAACTCCAGCCACTGGTTTTGTTTCTTTATAATTAACCGCTTCTTTATTTCGAAGTAAGTTTATAATTACATAGTATTCTGAAAAACATTTTATGAATGCATTTTTAAATATTAGATATCTATCAAAATGTAATGTTTTTCATTTGTTTGAAGTCATACCCGGTTTAGTTATTTGAAAATTGTTATAACTGATCGACTTATTAAATAAGTTTTGCCCTTTTCTTACTATAACTTTGAGTCTTTGAGCCTCGGGCTGGTATTCAAGTTGAATGAAAAGATATCCGAGCTTTCCAGCCATTAATAGAGGACCCTTTTATTCATAAGAGAAAATACTCAATATTTCTGGAAATAATGTTTTATAACCACAATATTACTCTTTTTCCAGTGCGAGGACAGGCTAATGACAATTTTTCGTGGCAAATCAGTTCCACATCTGGCTCTAAATCAGGTCTAGATAGAGGTACCCATAAGTCTCCAACTAATATGCGTTTAGATAATTGTTTGCGTTTTGCATAGACTGATACTCGCAGTGTAAAGCCATTCAATTGTTCAAAATTATAAGGAGAGAATATACAGTCCTCTTCATATTCCGGATTCAGAGACTTTTTGATCACATTTGTGTGATATGACGATAATTTTTCACTATATATAAGTTTGGTGTGAATAACACAATATTAAAATCTGTGTCATTATACTATTTAATTGTTTCTTTATGTTTATTATGTTTCTTAAATAATTCATTAATAATGTATGTCTTTATGTCTGCAAAACTGAATGTCTGAGTAACTCATTCTGATTACAATATAAACGAATCATTACTTTTTCAAAATGACTTTTGAGTTTACAAAATAACTAATATTGATATTAAGTTAATGTAAAATTATTCTTTTCATCCGATTAAAGCTATATTTTTATTGTTGATTGTTGTAAATTTACTTAAATTTTAGTCGTGAAACTTATACTCAAGTATTTTTAGAATATAGTGAAGACATTGTGTATGAAATATAATTGATTTGTATTACCTGTTAGTGATCAAAGAGATTTTGACGTATGAAGAACAATTTTTTCTAAATTGAAGTGGTAAATTACTAACACGGCTAATATGCAACTTAAGAGTAGAGTTTTGGCTCACGTAAACCAGTTTGAAGTCAATGGCAGGCACTTCATTGTTGGCGGTTTCAAGCATTGATATTTCAATATCATTCAAGCCATTAGTATTGAGCGATAAATCAGTTTCATATCTCAATAAACTATTCTCTGTGTCGTTAAGATTCTGAACTGATACTAATTCTTTATGAGAAAATTCTCTACTGCTATTCGGAGAATCTTCTGTGCCGTCACTTTTTCTCAAGTTTACATCCGTTTGTTGAGTGATTGGTATCGCAATGTCTGGCACTTGAATTTTAGGCGCATATTTACTTGGAACAATAATTATTCGCGATTTCTCTATTGATTCATAATCATTAAGTCTTTTCTTATATTGATGTAGTCTTACAGTTAATAATATAATGAATGATATCAAAATTGTTATAATAAATAATCCAATTGTTATAATGATAACCATTCCTGATATTACTTGAGTTTATTCGAAAACTATACTTAAGTTTTAAAACACATGAATACAAAAAACAATTGCACGTCCGATATAAAAGTAGTTTTGTTTTATAGCTTTCAATCACTTATCAGTCATTCGAAAAAAAATATTTTGTTACCAAAGTTTGAGTCATTCAACAAACAAAGAAACATTGAGCCGAAAATAGATAATTCACTTAACCTTAATTTATGGTGATTCTAAGCATTTATCATCATATCTATCAAACTAATCATTCTGTAGTCTTAAACTGTTATATTTCATGATTACGTCTTCAATTTGAAGTCGGAAAGTGTGCAGATGTCAGTTTCCGGTGTCGTTTTTTTTAATAATTTCAACAGTTGATGATTTGCAAATATTCTCTCTTAATATTAGAATAGTTTTTATGAATAAAATATAATTATCATGTATTTTGCGTATTGAGTTATAAAAAATTGAAATTGAAACTTATTGAACTCAAAATTGGTGAGAATTACACTATTATTGATAGATACACGAGTGATTGGCATTAATTCTAGTCTTTTTTAAATGATTCAAACAGTATTTGCAATACAGATTTCAATAAATTCATATAACTTTAATGTATTTGTAATGCAATAAAAGGCTCAATAGTTTTATTGTTATACAAATATTTTGATGAACTCATTTTTATCCATTTGTGTTGAGATTAAAAAAATTGAACAATAAAATGATTGACAAATCCAAATCCTCTATTAAATAGTATTAATGATTTGTTTGATTATTTCAATGAAAAATAAATGAAATGACAATTTTTCGCTATAATTTTTAATGTTAACATTACACATCCTTTCAAAACAAGGCATGTCTTACAGTAATGGTATACGTAATGCGTTTTTTGGCGACCAGACGTGTGTATAGTGTACTTATGTAAAGATATAATATTTGATAAATTGAATATTGGTTTACTCATATCGAGCTCGACTTTATTTTTACAATTTTTTATTACTTTTAAAGGAAGGTCTTTTGAGAATTTCCAAGTATGCATTTTATTGACTAATTTTTTTTATTGATTCATTGATGATAAAAGTTGTTTTTAGCAAAATATATCATGAATTAATTTGTCTGAAAATTATTACATTAAAGGTCAGTCAGTTTTATTTCTGGAATCTCCTTAATTAATAACTTATAAATAAGTCATAAATCATCATAATATAGTCATAAGACAGTCTTGATAAAACATTTTTAGACCCTCTTTTTTATGCATTGACCTTCTCTGTACTGTACACAGTCTGTACAGAAAGTGAATCTCATTCATAATAAAAAATTTGGTAAAAATAAATCATTTAACAGTAAACAACGGTATTGACAAAATTCTGTGCAGAATAATGTCGATATATTTTGAACTTTTTGATTAAAAAATTAGTTTAAACTGCTTTTATTGGAAAATCCACAAAATTAACTGATTAAACAGAAAGATACTTTTGAAACCTTACATTTACTCTATTAAGACGTGAAAAGTTAACAGCTATTTATTGATTCTGGACAAAACTTATGATCTAAGATTTGATTTCTAGTTAAATATTCATATAGACCTTGAATTCATACATTCCGAAAATATTATTACTAAATATCAAGAAATTTTTTAAAAAATTTTTTTAGAAATATGAAAAGTAACCAAACTAGAGGTAAACGAGATTATAGATTTGTACTTCCTGTCTGTCTTTTATCAATATAAGATGAAAACTTCAAAATTATTGGACAAATAATTATCTCCAAAGAGCTATAATTTTATAATTTCTGAATTTTTATATTATTGCAAGTGTTTACTGTTGCAAAAATCATAAAAAATATAATTTGTAAGTCTTTTATCAATTAAATTCATAATTCATTAACTATTTCACCAAAAATGAAATTGTTTTATTTAACTCTATTCAAAAAAACTCAATGAAATAAAATTTTGATTGACTTTATAGCCGAACGTTTTCGAGTAAATTCATACTCTTCTTCAGACCTTAATAATGATAAAATTTGTTTAATATACTTTTGTAACTACTATAAGTAGCACGAGATTAATAAGAATGCCTAATATGAGACACAATGAAATGAACATTTTATAATATTTGTACTGTTAGTCTTATTTGAATTGTACAGATTCGTCACATTATAGTTTGCGCTATCATTTTCACGACAATTTCACGCAAAACCGTAAATAATATGAGGTTTAATTTGGGAATACTCGCAAAGTTATGCAATGATTTAATGTATTGTTGATCAGTTTTTTTAACTGTTTAATTTAGATTATTTGAGTTAGAATTCTTATTTACAATTTCAAATAAATTTGAGTCGATTGCATGAGTTTAGAAAACTTTATTTTTATTTCTAACAAATGAAACAAATGAGAAGATTGGATGAAGTTATCATTAAATAGTTAAATGATGTATTCGTAAAACGAATGTATTATAAGAAAGACAAACACATAAAATATTGCTTAATTATATAAAAAGAAAGACTTGTTTGATTTGATGATTGATTGATAGAATCAGTCATGTTTGATAACATTGTACAGATCAGATTCATCGTCGAATTGAACCGCAGGTTTGTATTCCGTCTTTTTTTTGTCTTTATCGCTCAACTGTTTTCCGTCATTAGGCATAAATTCGACCTGAGAGACCAAAGAAGGAGGCATTTGCCAATGTCTACCACTAAGACCACGCATACCTCCGAGGAAAAAACTGGACAATCCAACCGGCAATTTAGACTTAATAACTTTATTGTTATTTTTATTATTGTTTTGATTATTAATTGTTTCGCTCGCGACAAGACTGTGAGCTTCAATAGTTGGGAATGACATCCAATTCTGTTGCCCTATAGGTTCTGTCCTCTTTACATAAACTACAACTCGATTGGGATCATGTGTCTTAACTGGATTATGAAGGGCGAGGTCTGATGATAATTGTTCCCAAAAGCCTCCTCTCTGTATGCCAGACATTCCGCCAAAAAGCCATGAACTAAATCCATGCGGATATTCATAAGGATATGGACGCGGAGACAGTTTTAGAGTCAACTCTTTATTACCAATCACTTGAGCACCTGGTTGTACACCATCCGCTCGTGAAGTCGGATAAACAATTGGTTGAAAATTAGGTGGCGGTAAAACATATATGGGATGCAAATCACTTGATTCATCACTTGGAGTGTCTTTCATTTCTCTCTGTTCTATGTATTGTTCGTCAGCAAACATCAGATTATCGAATCTGTTGGATGTGTCGTATAATGTCTGTGTTGGCATGTGTTCCATCACTCCTGGTATTCGTCTCGGTGTATGATATTTCATAAAACTATTAGGAACTGATCCAACCGATGTCATTATGAATGGAAATGCAAACGAACATTTCATCGACACAACAATTAAATATATTAAACATATGAAATTCATCTTTTACTTTATATTTAAGATTTAATACTTTAAATATAAATCGATATTTTCAATATTAACTTAATTGCAAAATAATTTAATTTCGAGCGTTTTGAACTTCTTATTATAAATTAATTTGAAAATAACTTAAGTTAAAATTACGGCAATTTTATGGAGAAAGTTAGTAGAAGTCAGTGAAACAGTTGTGTCTGTTTAGATGCGAATTGCAAAAGACATTTGTAGGGATGATCTTGAACTTGAATCAATAATTAGTTCCTGTTTTTCCTGTTTGCTTCTCTTCTATGACTCTAAGCTCTGAATGCCTCTTCAGTGCACTGAACTTGAATGGTCCAAACCTTACCTCCAAATGAGGAATATAGAAAAATTGGTTTCAAATTGAAGAATCTGTCAAAACTTGACTAAAGGTAATGGGACTCCAACCACAGCCAACAAATCTTCTACTTCTGACGATATAATAACATAGAAAGGATTTAATTTTGTTCACAACAGCTTTTTTGTTGGTTTTTCGACCCTTTGATGGAATGTGGAAAACTTGTAGGTTTGCTTTCACTTAATTATTAAAGTTATTGCCAATCGTGCAATCATGCAATCGTGTTATTATAGTTAGACCTCAACGCGAATGACCACTAAGAATGCAGACATCAGTACTTATGCTTATACAACACTACCACTACTTCACGACTATTTAATTATATTTTTATAAGTAATCGATTTATAATATGGCCATCAAATTAGTGATCATTACAATTATGTTATTGCATTCAAAAAGTTTTAATCGCTTTATTTTTCACTTCAAACTGACTGTAAAAGTCTTTTTATATCCTTTAAAAGCGATGTTGGAAAGTATAGCCAAAGATTGCAAATAACTTTTTCTTATACAAAATATTTGCCGACCTTCGGGTTACGTCACTGGAAAGTCACTGGAAAAAAGCAACAAAAACCCAGCGCTTCATTATTATGATGATCGCAATACCTATATTCTCCACTCCAATACCAGTAAACCACTCACTTATAGTCCCGATAGTATCGCCTTTTTATTAAGAATTCAGTTCACGAAAACGGTGGCGACTGAAAAGCGCATATCTGGTCGTATTACTGAAATTTTTGACATATCTCTGATTCATTTCAATATCTTAATCATAGCCAACTGTACAAATACATATATCTTATTTGTGGTATTTTTCATTCAAATGAGTTAATGCTGTTTACCAATTAATAATGTATCAAAAAGTTAAGAAATAGAAGTACGTGTATATAAAAACTTATGATTTAAAAGTTGCCACTATCTCAATACAAGCTTACATATTAATTATTTACTATTCGCTTAAGATCGAGGTGATGGTCAACACCAGATCCTTGATTTTCTTCTATAAGTTTATATTATATTGACAACAGGCTAACAAGTTTTTGTCAACCAAATAAAATTTGCAAAGTTTATTCATTGCTAAAAGCTTAAGGTAAATCGTTATGAATATGATTCACTCATACCTTTACAAATAAACTGCATTACTGTTAATTTTGAGCCCTATTTTTGCCCCTTTTGTTCTTGAGAACATTCATTGACAAGAATAATTGAGAGACCCTTTTGCACAACTCATTTCTTGCATTCAAGTCTTAATTGATTCCAAATATATTTGATTTTCAAATGAAAATTTCTTGCTTTCCCATCACATTTACATAATTTTACAATTCCTTTATCACTCTTTTCTATTGCTCAATAATTATGAATATCAATGAAAAGTTTTTATTGTATATGAATGTAAAGTATGAACAATAAAAATTTGGGAAATTTCAGGTTAAAGCGAAGTCATGTTTATTATGATACATGAATTGCTTTATTTGATCATGAAAATAATCTTAAACCCATTCTAAACCAAAAATATATCCTCAATTTTTTTGTCTTGTATTCTTATTCGAAATAAAATGTGATATTTTATTGCTTATTTGCGTTATACATGTTAGTAGAAGTACATAAAACTCACAGAAGATCATCAAATGTTAGACTCATTCAAAATAAAAGAGGACCAAATACTTTTTGGAGGGTCAAGTCAGAGATATATAAAAATATGATGTCAAACATTTTGTATTTCTATAAATTGTAGTCTAATCAAAATTGGACACTTCATTCAAATTCAAGTTCAAATCAAAATTTCTAAATCGAAGATTCCGAAAAATAATTTTAAAAAAGTTTCAATTTCGAAAAAATTTCAGAAAATTTTCTTTTAAAAATAGAATTTAATTTAAAAATACACTGGACTATTAAAAAATAAAAATCAATATTTGAACTGTTTTTCAGTCAATATTATATTAAATATTTTAGTTTAAATGAATAAAATATTTCTAATACTTTAGTTACAATGATATTTATAATAAGTTCTTATCAAACTTATGATTCACTTTTGGTTTTTTCTATGTCTCAGCAAACAAAATATGATGTCTTTATAAAGTAATTCTATTTGTGGTTTCATTGCTCTCAAGAGTGGGATTTCCAGAAGATTTTATTGATGCTCGAAAAGAAAGATAAGGTTGAGAATAGAGCTTAATTTTTAGATTTCACGCAGAGAAATAAGACAATAATTCATTTGTATAACAAATGTGAAGGATTATCAATGATTGAATGCTTTTAGTTTGAAAGTTTTAATGCCATAAATTGTACGTTTATATTAATTTTATTATGTTGTTTTTCTCACACTCTTTTGATTTCGGTCAGGGCTGAACGTATTGGACAAACTTAGGATTTAGTGAATATCCTGACATATATTCAATTAGTGAACTGAGCAAAAGCATCACTACGAAAACTGTGCAACAAAAAGAGAAAATGTAATTAATCGAAGCTTAATCTAAAAATTGATATCAGTTATGAGCACTCAATACCTTATATTCAAACAAAATGATATATCATAACAAATCTTCTATAATGACAAGTGAGATGTGAGACACTGACCCTCTATTGAGCCAATGAAAGCAAATATCCCACACAACTACTCTCTAACAGAATAAATTTACATACATTAGAAAATTATGAGCAGTTTATGCCATAGAGTTAACAAATATTGAGAGAATATCATAATCGAAAGCTATTTAATATTAAATTTGACTGAAATAAGCAATAAATTTAATAAGAGACTTAATATTACTTCTGTAACTTTACTGTAGTTCAAACTTATTTATTGACTGTTAACTTGAAATTTTGCAAATCGTACGTGTAGTTAAAGATAGAAATCTGAATTGCAAGTATGCGGATAGAACTAGTCAATAGAGGC
>JAQFZT010002628.1:0-11081 GCA_034696325.1 Camisiidae sp. | reverse complement strand
TCATATGACATTAAAACCTGTTATTATAGGTTAAGCGGATTTAAGGCCTTTTGGAAATAATATACCTTTGGATTAAAGCCTTTTTGGAAAAAACATGAAATTCACTCATATTTTTTAATGGAAATTAAGCATTTTAGAAAAATAAAAACAATTTTTTCGGATTCCTCGCACCAAAATCTATGAGGATTGATATCTAACTCAGTTTTGAAAAATTTGGCGTTTAAGCCCTTTTCGAAACGATGCCTTCATATATTGAAATATATTATGTTTATGACGTCGTTACTACTTCTGCTAATAATTGGCATTTACGACACCTCATAGCCATCAGAGAAGTTAAAAACAGTTTTCTCTTAAAATCTATTCACTGAAAATCAATAGTACATCAAGAATTCGCTGCAGAGCATTAGGAGGAGCTGACGGTCGCGCTCGTCGTTTCTGACGGAATATTTTGTTATTCTATTGACACAACACAAACGTAATGGACATACAGAATAAAAGTTGTTTTAATATAAAAATTATTTAAACTATGATGTGAAGATAATTCAAAAACTCTTAACTTAATGTGTTATAGGGTTAGAGTCAGTCCGTATTAATTGCATTAAGATATGGTGGAAAATCAATTTAAATGATATAAAATCTTTATTTGTATTATTATTATTTAACTATATTTTTCTACTATTCATTTGTATCTAAATAATGTTCTTAATCTACATGTTATGATTGAACGAATAAAAGTTATTATTATTAATATTATAAAAATGAAATAAAATGAAATCTATCAAATTACATTAATTGAATGCTCCATAAATAGTTTAATACTTGTTACGATTAGTCAATACAATTTCACAATTATATTTCTCTATCATTATTATCATTATTACAGGTAAATGTAAAAGCATTTTGTGTTACTATTTGAATTCTGCCCACATATTTATATCTATTTATTAATTGTATTTCGCAAATAGTCATTAGTATAGAAATTCATTATACTTATCATTAAATTTCTTGATCACACAATCGCTATGACAATAACTTTTGTTATAAAAGAGAGTTTGATGAAAAATTTTCACAGTATGCATAACCCTTGAAAGGTTATTCTTTTATTAATTTGCATAATATTTAAGCATTTTATAATCTTGATAGTTGTGACAACTAGTAATTATGAATGTAAATGATATTTGTCTAGATATACCAATAAATCAAACTACTTCTCTACATAGAAGTAATATAAACAATTCTTTTGCAACTATAAATTTTATCGATGCATGGAATCCCCCATTAATTTATAACATCAATGAGACGAAACTCTGTGGACCAATTGTAAAAATTTTAGAACATATTTTGGAAAAATTTAAATTCAAGTAATTATGATTTATATACTTTTGGTTTTATCTGAAGTACAGGTTCACCAAGTGTAACAATTTCTGGCTCAGACTGTCGATTTTGTATTAATTTAATTCACTTAAATCCTCTAACAATTTAAGATAAATTCACGTTCACAAAACTAGTTGCCATATTTCTAATCTTGTTTTCCGATAGATTCATTAAATTAAAATTGTCTTACTTAAATGTTTTGTATAAATTTATTGTTGGAATTTTATATGATAAATTCGGAACAATCAGTTAATTTGATTATTTTAAATTTTACAGTATTTTTCGAATCAAGTATCCTATGGATAGATTTGAATACATTGATCTGTTGTTTAGTGAGAGATGGAACTTATCCTTACTACCTATAACTCCATTTATAATAGAAATAGGAAGAGAGTCATTCCAGATGAGTGAAATCGGATATCCGAGTAGAGCAATAAGCATTCAGAGCGAATGTCATGTTTCAACTTTAGTACAATCTGGGCGTAGATCTATGTTTGAATTTATACTTGGCTTTGAATTTCTTGTTTGGATTACTCTTCTTTTGACTATAATTTGTATGCCTTTATCTTTTTCTGTGATTGAGAGGTCATTTTCAAAATATTCAGAGAATCTTTGGAAGTATTCTAGTTTTATTCTTTCCGAACCGATACGGAAAATACCTAAAACTTCGAAGAAAAGAGTTATCATAGGATTTTGGATAATAGGATGCACTATATTATTGGCCTCATTTGGGAGTGTATTGAGAGGTTTATTCATGAAAGCTGCTCCTAATGAATACGTACGTTCGTGGGAACAACTTCATCATCGAAAAGACCTCAGAATACTAACTGTTGACTGGAATCCAATATATAGTTTTGTGCATAAATTTAAGACAACTAACGAAATGGCACTTGATTTTGCTTCTCGTATGGATACGTTTGAGATGAGGGCAAATGAAAATAAAATTCCTTTTATTTTTGATAAATTATTCTCAGGACGATACGCTATTTCATATCTCGAGTCTGTGATAAGTGATTGTAAATTTTTCGCAAAATTTTTCTTCAAGTCTAGAGTTGATGAATGCAAGAAAATTCACATTTCTGAGAAAGGGCTGACAACTTCACCATATTTTATATTCATTTCTAAATCGACTGATCATTTTTTCACTGAAAATTTGAATAAAATGTGAGTGCTTTAAAATTTCTGAATGACAATAAAAGTCATTATATTTGACAAAACATAATAATGAGAATTAAAGCAATTATCATAACATATGAATTCAGAAACCATCTATTATTGAAAATTTTCAAAATTTTTACCAACAGAATACTCACGTCACAAGAAAGTGGACTTTACGATAGATGGACATCAACGGCGCAAAAGTTGAAATTATCTTATGATCATGATTTCAATCAATTTGCTAAATATCAATCAGACAACTTGACTTTGATTAGATTACAAGGTGTCTTTATTCTATGGCTTATTGGTTTATGCATTTCAGCAATTGTATTTATATACCAAATTTCAAGCTTTTCCATTCGTTCCATGAAATAATTATTAGTGATGAAATGTTATATAATGGTTGCTTTTATAGAATACACTTAACATAGCATATATGCAAGCATTCAAACAATACCAAAGTCACGATTAGTGTATTCGCTCAAGTGGTAGAGACTTTACTTACAGCTTCAATCGAACTGGTAATTAATTAATAAGTTTGGGAGCGTTCCACCATCAATGGTCGCGGCCACTGGACCGATGTCTTTATTGCTAAAGCTATGTTATAACTTCAGCCCAAATGCACAGCCAATGTGGGAATAAGCGCCCGTTGTCAATTACTTTGCTTGTCGAGCTGAATCGGTTGATGTCCTTCATGGACCCCCAGCTCCCTCGAAACCCCACCATACTGCCCTGGGCATGAGCGACCGATCCTTCAATGGGCATAAATATTTAGCATTGCGAAATATAATGTGCACACAATTTACTTTTAACTAATAAAGTAAATCATTTAAAATAACATTTACACATGTTTCATTATATTTTTCTATTACAAGATATATTTTCAATATATTCGTATTAAAAATCGTCCAGTTGTCAAATATTTCTATAACTGGACGGGTGGCAAAACTGATTCTAAGCAGTAGTAGAACATTTCCGAGTATTTATTTTCTACAACTGTAAGAGAGGCTGTTGACTACAACTGGTGATGTTTTTCCAAACGTTCTTCCAGCTGAAGAAAATTATTGTTTTAAAAAATGCTCTATTTTAGATTGGCTACAACTGGTGTCATAATCACCAACGCGGTAATAGTAGTACGCGGAAGGATCTTTAGTGGTTTTCAATTCCCTCAAAAACGAATTTACAAAATATTGATCAATTAAAAAACCAAATGAAACTAATTTCAATTTAATGAATAAACACTCAAAAGTGAATGAAAAAGATTTCCGCTTTATTTGATTCAAAAAGTATTTACTTTTTTAATCTATGAGAGCTAAGATCAGTGTGTAATAAAAGTCTTTCGTTATAGCGAAATGATTTCAAAGCTTTTTGATTCGCTTTTGCATTTAAAATGGAATAAACACTAATTACTTGTTGTTTTGTAAAAGTGAAATTTCCCCCAAATATCTTACCATAAATGATATTTCCAAATATAATAAAGATATAATAGAAAAGCTGACTATTTAATGATATTTGAACAATTAGTTTATTGTTAATTAAACAATAGATTATAAATTTTGTAATTAATTGAATATAATAAGTTATTTAATTTAAACTTTCAATAGAGACAACATTTTATATTCAATTGCAAACTAACACTTGATGAATACGACAATCCGAATTCTCTTTCATTCCAAAGGGATAGTAAAATTCATAATCAACTTTTCCAATAACTTCAGTATCACCTTTAGAGGGGTCATGTAATTCACATCTTCCTATATAAACAATATTTCCATTTCCTTTCTTTCCGGCAACAAAAGCATTGTGTGGTAACGGATCGGTTCCATATCTTGGGACCCATTCAATATTCTTTCCCACCAATACTTCAAAGTTTTCATATTGAATGAAAATTTCTTTTCCCCCGTAAGACAAATCACAGCCGAATTTTGAGTTTGCTTTACCAGGAATTAGATCTGATTCCACTTTATGTCTGCAAATATATAATGGACTTTTATCTATATCATAACCACCAACGAGTGCATTGCTTGGAATTTTATTGGCTGATACGTTAATCCAGTTTAAGACACATTTTTCTGAAATTATTAAATTAAAAGATCGCGTTGAATATTTTTCAGGAATAAATCTCATATAGTCTCAAATCTGATTGATTCTATAGCTAGAAATAATTGAAGAAACTACAAAGAAGTGTATTAAGTGTCATTGCTCAATGAAAATTCAAAGTAACAAACCTAATTTATTGATTAGCTAAACTTGTTTAGAACTGTATGAGTTAAATATGCAATAACAACTTTAACTTATGGTCCTTATTATAGATACCTTAAATAACATGCTCATAAAAAACATTATAGAGTTGTTTTTGTGTATTAGATTGCATCTGAAGTAAATTCACGAGGAAATCCAAATTTAATAATATAAAAAACTATTTTTCTATCTGCAAGCAATGAACTCATCAACTGATTACTAATGAGAATACTCTGAATTTTCTTAAAATAAAAAATAAAGTTTCAAAAACTAAAAGGATTGCTGTGAAAATTGTCTCTACTGATGAAGAAATATTGAAATAACAATTTCTCAGTGCGATTCTATATTCTTATTTAATTTTGTGATTTCATTCACATAACAAACCTTCTGGTTGTAAATTATTCTCAACTGTGACGATAAATGTACGAATTTGTTGTGGGGTTAAATGAACATTAAAATCAACAGCTCTTAGAGTTATTTGTTTCTCATCACTCAACCAATGATTCGAATTCCATTTCAATCTCTTTGACTCAGATAACAATTCATTTGCTGCTAAATTGGTTTCCACAATATCTAAAACTTTAAAGGTTTTGAACATATTTTCCAAATCGACATCAACTGGTTTTGAGAGTTCACTATTATCTGAACTCTCATAGAAGTGCTCTAAACGGATCAAAATCTGATTCTTTTTCCAATTTTCAAGAGTAAGCAAATGTACGTTTTCGGGTAAGTCCTTATTTAGGCCAGAAAAAGTGGTAACATTTTTAGTAAGACGAGCGAAGTCAGTTTCTGATGAGTTGTATTTGGCAAATGAAACGATCGGTTCCATGAAAAGTCTTTGAGACATATTTCGGGAAAGTTTGACTGATTCAGAGACAGATTTGAAAAATAGATAGTGTTTTCCTCTCACGACCAAACCTTTTCCATCAGCTCCTTTCTCGTTAACTATGAATTCACCGCCATTTCCTTTGTGAACCAGTCTTCGGTGAACCATAAGCTCAACTGTTCCATCAGTGAGAGAACTACCGCCTTGTGTTCTATCGTTTAAAACATTCATTTGTAATCCTGAAGAGAAGATATATAAATATTTTCTACTCAGAGAACTTCTTTGAATACTATAAGTTATATTGAATATAATGTTTATATCAATAGAAAAATTGATTTAATGTTTTAAGTATAGATAGAATTCACGCAAAACTGAAGGGAAACCCATTAAATCTCAACCTGAGAGAAGAATCTTGAAAGAAGAATATGTTGAGAAGAAGTTAAATCTTCAGATTATTTAGATCTAAGTTTTTTTTAATTCTATTATTCTTTTTTCAGGAATACTCGATTAAATCTTTTTCAACTTATTTTAGTAATCACTTGAATTTTTTTAAATACATATTAAAAATGTTAATAGAAACTAATAATGTGAACCTATTATTAATTGAAATATTAATATTTACCTTGTTTTTCATCTCTTATAAAAATATTAGTATAGATTGGATACCAATTACCAGTTATTACATTATCATTACATCCCTTAGATTTTTCATTAAACATTCTCTTAACCATTTGTCTTCCATTTGCATCAGTATAAAAAACTTTCTCATTCTTGATATCACTTTCAAATCTAGTAATAATCTCTTTTCCGACACCGTCTGCGATAGGGAGCGGACCCACAATCCAATCAAATTCAATATAATCTTCGTCTTCATAAGTTCTCACAGTTTGTGTCACATAATCTCCAAATTGTTGATGCAATTCATGTAATGAACCGCTACTGAACTTTCCGATCAACTTTTGGGCCGCGAAGTCATGTGCGGTTCCATTCGGACAGAACTGATAACTACCAGAATCTTCCATATTCTTTACGCCTCCCATTGAGTTGTAGTATTTGAATGATTGACGCAATGCATGAGTCTTTCCGTCCATTGTTATTGATTTCAAAGCTCCTGATTGTTCATCGATTTGTAATGTGAAAGATTTGCCTATCATTTCAAGTGGTGCTCTTTTGTGGCGCAAATTTTCAGCTATATATCTCTCTGTTTGTATGAAAACGTGTTAATATATTGGATGGACTCCGTATTCTTGCGTGTATGAATTGGAGGATTTTGAAAACTTGTTCAGTTTCAAGACTTGAATATAATTCAGATTTCTTATTTGATTTATTCATCAATAGGTTTGTGTAATAGTTGAGGTTCCTATTTTACGTGCTCCTCAAAATTATATGGGTTTATAAATTTATCGGGAAACAGGAAACACCTTAGAATTTAGAAATTCATATGCAATTATTTGGCACTTGAAAAAGCGTTTAAAACTCAGATTCCTGGTTATCTGTTTCGGGTCACGGTTTTTACGAATTTATATTCAAAAACTAATTTTTAATTATTTTTCCGCATCTAATATCTCATAATTTTTTATAATTTTTTCTGAGATTTTATTTATTTCTTAAATAATATTCTCGGTTATATATTTTTTGCAAATACCTATACAGTATGATAACTTTTGATTGTGAACAAACTTACTTTTCTGAATACCAGTCTTTTTGATCAGATAAGTAACAAATCCGAGCGGAGATAAGTTAGCTCTGAATACTAACTCATTAGTTGAATGACTTTTCCTGCCAGGAATAGTTGTCACAGCTTTCGAAACGGGAACAACTGCTTTGTGGGAAAGTTTGACGCCACTCGGATCATAAACATCATAATCACCTGAACCCACCGGTACTCTAATGTATTGAGACAGAGGTCTTCCGATTGGGTTATAAATAATGACTGCGATTCGATCAGAGGTTTCAGTTATACTACATTCAGTTGTGTTGAGTGTATTGCAAAATATTTGTTCAGTTGATATAATTTTTGCTAATAAGTGTTTATAAGCCTTTTGGATAACAGCTTCACTAGCAGTGAATGCACTGTAAAGTCTTCGCGCGTAGTCATCAGCAGTTTCTTGAGGTGAAGTACCAGTGATGGCGTCGTGATGTTGCAGAATTGCCTCTTCATTACGAGATTCATCCATATAAGCACGAGTTGTATTAGGATAAAGTCGAGCCAAAACATCCAATTGCTTACTAGCCTTTGAGACAAAATTCATATTAAAAATGGATAAATGATTTTTTATTCTAACCCAATAGTATCAATATTATGTAATAATTTAATAATGCTTGTGTTTGTATTTCATTCTTGGCAAGTGGATCTGTTTAGAGAATATTTTTTTTAATGTTATTTGTTTGTTGTTGATTATTGATATTGAATTGAAGATGAGGAAAATGCCATAACATTTATTTAAGATAGTATTTAATGATTCTGTAACTGCATTTTTTCATTTATGGAGATTAAATAAATAATAATTGTTTTTAAACAATATATGAATAATTATAAGTTATTCTATACCTGAAGAAGATTATTACTAACTCTATCTTCTCTCTTAAGTGTCGGGCGATTAGTATAATATCCGACCCAATAATTCAAATAATCGTCTTCTCTTTCACTAAATGTTTTATTTAAGCGATTCACTTCATATATATAACAATTTGGAGTTGAATAGAAAATATCTATATCTTTATGAGTAGAAGTAATCTCTTTGATAAGTATATCCATATTCTTATACCATCGCTCTGAGTGTTGATACACAAAATCCATTCCCATAGGCATTAAAACATGATTAGTATTGCCATAATCTCTGTTCCAATTTTGAGCCAATTTTACAAAATCTGCTGATTTTTTGGCCTTATTCTCGTTGGTCAAGTCATCGCCATTTTCGAATCTAAACCCTTCCGGAGCTGCATAACTTCCATGTATTGTTGTTGAGAATATTTCAGATTTAGAGCCCAAGTCTCTCGAACCTTTCCATATGAACTCTCCTTCAGGATGAATACCTCTGTCAACTACATGTCCATCGAAATTCATCTGTGCATATAATGAAGCCATCTCTTTGCTTGCACCGAATGGGTCTATTTGCCATGATACTTTTGCATGACCACATTTACCTGGTTTTATAAAACATATATAATAACATTAATTTTAGCCTTTTATCTTAATTTTTTCGAATCTTATTATTGAGACAATACTGAATGCGTAAAGTTATAGAAAGCAAAAAATTGCAGGGTAATCCCTAATTAGTATGTGCGCCCATCCAACACTCATACTTTTCAATACAATAATACTTTGAAAGGATAAGTGTACGTTATAACTAATAATTAACCTGCTTTCTATCACTATACTTCTAATATAACTGTTCAAAAATATTATAAATATTGATAATAAATGCAGATAAAAATATATCAATTATAAGATAAAAAAAAATTTGGAGAATTATTCAAAGCATTTGCAGAAACTCTTCATGAAATTACTTATAAATTTTATGGTTACTGTCTTCTCATCTCAAGTGTAATTAATATATAACTTGAGAATTTATCCGCAAATCGATGCTTTAAATTAGTAACAAATTATTTCTTATTCAAAGTACTACAGTAATACTTGATAAGTAATTGATGCTTTGATTCAATAGGAAAGGTATGACAAAAACTTAGCATTGTATTCACCGAATTCATCATCCAGAAAGCGTAGGCCTAAAGTCATCTGATCAATAATATTGTTATAATGAGCAGCTCCCTCATCGTTTACACACCAGCCTCCGTTCGTGAATACCAGCTGTCCATCGGTCACAAGTTTTCTGACCACTTTCTTAGTGTCTTCACTCTGTTCAGACCACCAGCGATGGAAAAAATAAATTTCGACTTGAGTGAACTTTCGGCCAGAACTGACTTGCAATGACTTCACAACATTTGTTATAATTTCCCGAACAAGTGAAATGTAGTAATTGTCTGGTGTTGTCATCCAACCCACGTCATCGTGACTGTGGGCTATCAAATGTATGTTCAGTTTTTTAGGATCTGTTTTATGACACAGACTATAACCACATTCAGCCCTAACATTTGTCACTATGATTGATAGGAAGAATAAAAATCTTAAAATCATTCTTGACTTCATTTTTTAAGATTCAAGAATTAAAGTTTATTATTATTAACATCTTTTTATATGTGAGGATTGTTGTCCTCGAAATTTAATCAAATACTAATCACTGTTTTAAAATATATTGAAACATGTGTTTATCATTTATGATAAGAGTGGTATTTTTGAGAGTATATTTGTTAAGTAAACTTAGGGAAAAAATTAGTTTCAAAAATCAACTTTCTCGATCTCAATCAAAAAGTCCCGATACCTACAGAAAATAAATATTTTAAGTAATAGAGACTTGAATAATGTTATCAGACTTAAAGGTTTTTCTCGGCAATTGAAAGAGTCATCATTTCTAATATAAACATTTAAAGCAAGAGAACAACCTATTTGTTCACTCGGTTCTGTTATGAATTTGTATTTTATCCTATTGTAGTATCGCATGAATAGAAACTTGTACAATACAATAGCATTTTTAATAGCGTGTAACCAAATAACAGTTTCAATAGAAAGTTAAAATAGAAAGTTATAGAAGATATGAATTTCACCTTATATTTATTACACGCTATTAAAAATGCTATTGTACTAGTACTATGAAGTTATAGTTTCTACTTAATCAACATTACTTTACTTAAATGTACTGTTGATTCGCCTTTAAGTTTTCAATTTCGCTTTTCTCTCACTTTTGCTTTAAGAGTTCTGGTTGATTTGGCTTTCGCTTTAGTTATAGTGAAATGATTTCAAAGCTTTTCGATTTGCTATTGTTACAGTCGACTCTCGTTATAGTTAACACTCAAATGCACACCAAATCCGTTCACTATATTGAGCGTTCACAACATCGAATATAGTTCAATATAACGAAAGATAAGGTGAAAGTACCAAATAATTGGACATAAAGTGATCGTAAACAAAACTAATCGAAACATTTAGATTTTTAATAGGAATTTAAACGATTTAAAATGCTGAAAAACTTTATTTTATTCTTTACATCCACTATAGTTTCATATTTTGTTTTCAAATTGATTGATTGGATTAGTAATTTTGTACTTCAAAAATGCGTTTAAATACAGCGAGTTTAGAAATTCACACATCATAGGAAAGTTTCTTAGTTTCTTAGTTCTTTATTTTTAGGTTTTTTCTACAAAACTGCAAAACTCTGACAAACTCTTAATGTATAAATCAATAAACATTTTTGTGATTCGAGCGCGAAATCACCGACGCCTTGAAGTCCGAGACTGACCCTAAGACCCCCTAAGGTTAGGATTAATCTCACTTTTGATAAGAGTTTATTCAATCATTTGGTCTCAATTGATTTCTAACTTATTGAAGTCAATTCACGTCTAATCTAAACTTTCCTTTTAAGAA
>JAQFZT010002627.1:0-11083 GCA_034696325.1 Camisiidae sp. | reverse complement strand
AAATGTTTGGCTTTAATTTATTGGTTTTTTTAGCAGTTTTCTCACTTTCAACAAATTTTATAATAAATAAAGTGAGTGAAGCACTGGAAGAAGTTTTTGAAAATTGAAGTTTGACTTTTGTTTATTCAGGAATTGCCTCAACCAAAGTCGAAAGAGTCGAAAGAATCGAAAGAGTCGAAAGAGTCGAAAGATCCTCCTCTAACGAATAAGTTTTATACTAGAACTGCGGGTCAAATCCGTTTTGATAAAGTTAAAGGTCGAACGCCTGCCAAAGGAAGTATTTTAGGATGTGTTGTCAAATGTTCGGCAACCTTTGGTTGTCATTGCGTTGGGTATAACTTAGTATTTCAATATGAATCAATTCCATTACTCCAATTCCATTACTCCAATTCCATTACTCCAATTCCACTACTCCAATTCGAAAATTGCATTACTCTATTATTAAATTCCTTTTAATTAATTGAGTTCAGTGTGAATATTGAGACAAATGAATGCGAAACTTTTGGCTCAGCTGTTGATGAATCCGATGCATCAGATAAAGATAATACATTTTCAAATAAATTCGTTTATTTCACAATGAATGGTAATAACGAAGGAACAGGAGGTAATCATACTATTCAAACATGAGCTAAGATTAGGCTTAAGCTAACCTTAAGCTATGAAAATTGTAATGAAAAGTTGAGTGATGTTTTCTAACGCTCGAATACTGTTTAATTGATCAGAGAATTTGGCATTAAATAAAAAAGTTACTCAAAGCTCAACTTATAATCAATATCAGGCCACTAAAGCAGTTGATAATAACAA
Source organism: Camisiidae sp. (assembly GCA_034696325.1). Lineage (NCBI taxonomy): Eukaryota > Metazoa > Arthropoda > Arachnida > Sarcoptiformes > Camisiidae > Camisiidae sp. The sequence continues at coordinate 10,279 of JAQFZT010002627.1, read as the reverse complement.
TAAAACAGAGAGTAAAACACATGGCGGTAAAGTGAAGAAAAGTGGTTTGCCGTGGCTTCAAATCGATTTGAAAGATGATCATGTCATCACTGGACTCATGTTACTCACTAAAGATGGTAAGGCTTTCATACCTTATCATATATCCTATCATTCCTTTCAATTAAAACTTACTATAAAAGTCTTAACTTTTCTTTCAAATCTTTCATGTATTATTCAAGCATTGATTTAAGTTTTAAATTAGTTGAACATTTTTTAATTTTAAAAAATTATGTCAGAAGTACTGTTCCCTACACTGATTCGTAACTTATATAATATAAGTTATATTTAATTGAAATCTGAATAATAATATAGAGTTTGCGAGATATTGAAGATTCTAAAACATATTCTGTTGATTCACTCATTAATAGCTGAAACACTTCATAACTTTGAAATAAGAGTTGGCAACAGACAAATTGCTAAAATTGAAAAAGGGATGCATTTCAAAGAGAATCCGGTGTGTTTTGGATATGTTGGAAATAAGTTTCTTGAAAATAACAAACCGAAGGTTATTAAATGCGAGGTTAGAAGAATTTGACTAACAATTGACTAATAACTTTACTTATTTAATGAAATTTCATTTCTAAAGCCGTGTCCGCTTATGGGAAAGTATGTCACAATACAAATAGTTAGTAATTGCACTGAATGTCGAGAGCCAGGACTCAACGCCTTGAACTTATCTGAAGTTGAAGTTTATGGATATTTACCGAAATGAAGATATGGTCCTCTAAGGACTCCTCTTCACAAATCAGAGACTTATTGGGGAAGACTTTCCAAATCTAATCTTAATTAAAATGTTTATGAACTTATAATTGTAACGGTCTTTGCGAGAATTCTTATCATATCAAAAGTATAATAAATGTTTTCAATGTTTATTATTTAACGACTTATTTGACTGTTTTTGTTGCCTCAAAAACAAGCAATAACTTTCACATGTTTACCATACTTACAATTAATTTAAATTTTTATATATTCTCTGTAGTAAATAAAGTTATAAAAGTATATTTCAAATGAAATGAGAATTTACTATTAAATAATTATTGTTGTCATTCAAATTTCTTATTAATTCAATGTTCAAACATGGAAAGTCACTCCTTAGGAACAGAACATAAAGTGGAAATCAATCAAATAGAAGAGAAGAAGAAAATTAGATTCGGAAGAAGTAAAAAGAGATGGGAAAATGTTCAATTGGGAAATCATAACCAAGCATTTGATGGCAACGAATCTAATGAAGATTTTAAAGATGACGATAAACTATGGGATGACTTTGAAACCACTCCAGACTTAAAGAGGTATAAGTTTTATTAGAAATTAAAACAAGTGTTTATATCCCGGTATTTATTTATCAAGAATAATAGGAAACTTTGAAAAGATGAATTAAATACTGTTTAAATTATTTGAAAATTAAGGGAGAGTTGATTAGACTAAATTAGTGAAGAGCATGAGCTGAGCTCAAACTTAGTGAAGAGCATGAGCTGAGCTCAAACTAAAGCTCGAAGACTCACAGCTTCTATTTTGCCTTTTATTTAGAACTAGAGGCAAAAATATGCTGAGTGTTTGTCATTTTTGATCAACTGAGAGACTGACTAAGCCCTTAAAATATCTAAACTTAGAACTTGTTTGTGAACATACCTTATAAAATGCCTATAATATAAGCTCGACATAAAAATCAAGCTTATGCTAAAGCTTATGCTCTTTACTATATTAAAATATAAGTAATTTTTGAAGAGATTTAAATTATGGCATTCAAAATATACTGTAGTGCTCGACAAAGTTTTGAAGCTTCGACAAAGTCATGGGATTCGTTTTTAACAGTTCCACCACCAGAAGAAGATGAGACATTAAGTTCTCAGTGGATGAATGTTTTCATAAAGTTCTTCAAAATATGCGCTTATATTATAACATTTATTATAGTCCTGAGTTGTGCAGTCTTTTCAAAATCTTTTGTATTATTAATGACATCAATGATAAGAGCGAATCAAACGGTGTCTCTATGCACAGAAAGTCACGAACACTTAACTCATGGCAGGCCTTATGTTGCTTTGTTTAAAGATAATGATTCAGAAAGAATAGGATGGATTTGGAGCTTATTTTTCGTACTGATCGCACCCGTAATCGTCACATTCTATAGCTGTGCCAATACCTGCATTTTCAAAAAATATCGAAAACCAAATCTAACAACTTTCATAACAGTGAGTAAATTATTATACAAATTTCAGACATTTTATGCATTCAATAATTTCATATCTGTTTAAGAAGTTTACAATTGAAGACTTCAATTATCTGAATACACATTTGAACATAAAATTTGAAATAATGATTAAGAAAAATGTATTTTTGTTCAGGTATTTATAATCGAGACATTGAATACAATTGGTCTGGTTTTATTAGTATTCATGGTATTGCCTTCTTTGGATTCGACTCGAGGCGCAATGTTATCGAATTCAATTTGTTTAATACCTTCAATACTCAGTTTCTTTTCCCAAATCAATAATGACATGACTAGAAACATAAAGAATATATCTATTGATTTGTTGTCTATTGCTATTCAGATCACTTCTATTATTACGTGGACAGTTATTGCATACAACGATCAAATAAAAAATTCATGGAGTATTCCTATTGTCTTACTTTTGATTTCATTGGGATATTGGGAGAATTACCTTCATCTCAATAGTTGCAAACATTCAATTCAAATTCTGAAACACTTGCATCAAGTCAAAAAAGATCTCAAAAACAGTAGATATTTCACATTCGTTTTGATATCTATTTGGAAAATCATATTAATATTGGTAACAATGCTCATGTATTTCTACATTTCTGAAGGCAGTCAACTTGCATACAGTATATCTCAGCTCTTTAAGGAAGCATTCAGTGTGCATAAAATCAACATTTTTAACGATCTTTACAATCAAGAGAATAGCTTTTCTATTGATTCTAAGCCATCATATCTTTTAGGGATTATGTTTATGCAGATTATTTTGACGTTTATTTGTTACAAATCAGCCAAATTCGCGTGTAAAATATGCATTCAATTATTTAGTTTCACACTTCCCTTAACAATCGTGGGGCCCATCGCTATAGTCTTAGTGAACGGATTGTGTCGATTCCGTATCAGAAACTTGTGCGGAGTCACAACATTTTTCAAACCATTCGAGTATATTTTCTGGTACTCTAAACTCGACAATGACAATGAGTGGTCAACATGGGATTGTATAGAGTCAATGACATGGATTATATCACTATTCTCTCAAATATGGATTACATTTCATATTTGGAAACCAAGCTCTGAAAGATTAGCCAAAACAGAGAATTTATTTATGAATCCGTCGTTTTGTAGTGTTTTTGTTGATCAATCTTTAATGTTGAACAGAAAAATTGATTCGGAAAAAGTGAAAAACGTTGACAATACTAGACGTAAGTCGAGTACCGAACAAATAGAGATGAATGACGATGAAATTGTGCGAATATACGCGTGCGCAACAATGTGGCACGAGACACGCGATGAAATGATACAGATGCTTAAATCAGTCATTAGAATGGATTCAGACCAATGCGCGCGAAGACAAGCCAGAAGTTGGTTTCATGTCGACACTAAACACACCGATTATTATGAAATCGAAAGTAATTTATACCATACATCAAATCTCATAACTTATAGCTAATTATCATTGAATTTTCTCAAATAAAGCCCACATTTTCTTTGATGACGCGTTCGAGAGCGACACTACAGATGAGAAATCTGGTCGTGTTGTGAATCGCTTTGTGAAACAACTTATCGAAGTAATGGATTACGCGGCCGGTTGTGTTCATGAATGTAAGATTCACTTAAAATCGCTGACACTTGTTCCAACGCCTTATGGCGGAAGACTAGTTTGGACACTTCCCGGTCAAAATAAATTAAGTGTTCACTTGAAAGACAAAAGTCTGATCAGACACCGGAAGCGCTGGAGTCAGGTTTTTATTACAGCAAAAAACATTAAATTCTATTATAATTAATTGACTGGTCTTTAGGTGATGTATATGTATTATCTTCTCGGATATCGATTACAAGATGTGAAAGATCCTGAAAAGCGTAATAAAATAGCAGAAAATACATTTATTCTTGCACTCGATGGTGATATCAATTTCCGCCCGAACTCAGTCCGACTATTAGTTGATTTGATGAGAAAACATAAGAATTTAGGCGCCGCCTGCGGTCGAATTCATCCTGTGGGCAGTGGACCTATGGTTTGGTACCAAATGTTCGAATATGCGATCTCTCATTGGCTGCAAAAAGCAACTGAACATGTTTTCGGTTGTGTGCTTTGCAGTCCGGGATGTTTCTCTTTATTTAGAGCAAAAGCGTTAATGTCTGATAATGTGATGAGCAAATATGCGACAAAGCCTTCAGAGGCCATACATTATGTGCAATACGATCAGGGAGAAGATCGATGGCTCTGTACATTACTCTTACAGCAAGGATGGCGTGTAGAATATTGCGCTGCATCTGACGCATATACTCATTGTCCTGAAGTGTTCAGTGAATTTTATACTCAGCGGAGAAGATGGGGTCCGTCAACAATGGCTAATATAATGGTTTTACTAACAGATTATAGACGAACTGTTAAAGTTAATGAAAACATATCCACTCTATATATCATATATCAAAGCGCTTTAATGATTGGAACTATTCTAAGTCCTGGAACTATCTTTTTGATGGTTGTCGGGGCCATGAGTACCAGCTTTGGGCTCAATAGCCAACTATGTTTGCTATATAGTGGAGCTCCTATTCTTCTTTATATTATTGTCTGCTTTATGGCTAAAAATGAGACACAAATTCTATTTTCTCTTGTCTTGAGCACAGCCTATGCATTGATTATGTTAGCGGTATTAGTGGGCAGTCTAATGGAGATAGTAGAGAATGGCATATGGCAACCGACATCTGCTTTCTTTTGTAGTTTATGTCTCAGTTTTCTAATCGCAGCGATCATACATCCAACTGAATTTGTGTGTCTGCTTCCTATTGTATTATACTTGCTTTGTATCCCAAGTATGTATCTTCTGCTCACCATTTATTCAATTATAAACTTGAATGTTGTCACGTGGGGTACGCGTGAAGTTGCAGTCGAGTCAACTGATGAAGAAAAGTTGCAAAAGCAGAGCAAACCTAAAAATAAATTTTTTCAATTTTTCAATATCAATGATTATATAACAGCAAATGCAAAGTCACAACTTATTAGTTGCAACTGTTGCTCAAATCCTGCTCCCAATGAAGACAATATTATTCTGATGGAAATGAAAAATCAATTGAATGATTACAATAAAATTTTGCAATCTTTTGATCCGGTAATGATTGATAGGAATAGTGCTACTAAAACATTAAGACCTAATATGACACTTAGTGAATATTCTGCTGTATCCGATGCTGTATTTGAAGAAAGAAATATTGATAACATTACAAAAACTCTATTACCGAATGGAATGGATTGTAATCCGAGTTCAGGTGCGAGTGAAGCTTCATTTGCAAGCAATAAACCGTTTTGGACTTCAGATCAAGATCTCAAGGGCTTTCCTGTCCAACAATTAGATCCCGAAGAGTTAGAATTTTGGAGGGACTTTATTCAAATATATTTATTACCACTCGATAAAGATCCTAAACATGAGGAAAAAGTTGCGTTTGATTTGCGCGAACTTCGCAATAGATTCACGTTTGCATTTGGAGTATTGAACTCTCTTTTCATTTTATTAGTTTTATTGCTTCAAATTCATGAAAACATTTTCAATATATCTTTTGATTTCGGAGAACCTATTGTTGTGAACCGAACCTATAACGAAGAAACAATGCTTTATGATTTGACAACTCAAATGCCATATACAGCTAAATTTGATATCATTGGTTTGGTTTTAGTTGTCTTTTTTGGTTTCATTCTATTGATTCAATTGATTGGAATGTCTTTACACAGATTCAATACATTTTCACATTTACTCGCTTTTGTTGAACTAGAATTTTGTCAAAAAAATGATGGATTAACTAATATTCAAGAAGTTATAAATGAAAATGCAGTTAATTATGCGAAACAATTGCAAAAACTGAATAGTATTGATAGTTCTACTAATAATAGAGAGAATTGTCCGTCAAATAGAAATAAGTTGCGAATCGAAAAGTCTCTCTCAAACAATAGGCCCGAATTCACTGAACTTGAGGACGCATTTCTCAAAAGATGCCTAAGTCTTAAAGACAATTATGAAGGTTTCTTATATTCCTCTACATTTGATTAATAAATTAAATAAAGCCTTTATTTGAAATAATGATTTTGAAATGATTTCAGATGAAGAAATATTACCCAAATCTAAGCTTTCGAGAAAGGCCAGAAACCATACGATTAGTGGCGTTGATGTTCGCAGAAGATTGTATTTAGAAGTTTCTAAAGAGACGGTTAGAAGAAAGAAGAGGCACAACATATTGGATCAACAGGACTGATAACTCTTTTGTACAACTTATACCTAACTATTGATTCAATTCAACTCAATAAGACTTATTATAATACTTGAAGAGGTATTTTCGAAAAATAACGAAACGACTCACGACTATTTCTAGATTTTTCAAAAACACTAGTTTGAAAACTTCATTTTTTCCAAGCATTTAATCGTTCAATTCTGAATGATTTTTTTTTGTTGAAGAAGTTTACCTTAAACTAACTTATTTTGCAAGTTTTTCATAAATGCTATATCTGTTTGTGATGAGAAAGTTGGGAAACCAATAGCTTAATAGAGAGAACTCTCTTTAATTTCCTTTATTATAAATGACACATAAGTCAAAATCCTTATAAGAAAAACACAAACAATACAAGTTTAATAATGAATTTAAACACTTATGTTCGAAATCTTTAATAATAAAATTATTATATCGTAATAAAAATGAGTGCTTTTAGAATTAAAACTCCGAAATCTGGACAAAAGGCGTCTCTCTGGACACCAAAGCTGATATTGTGTAGAGTGGAGCTCAAATGTGGACATGTGCCCTAATTATATGCTCTTCATTAGTTATTAGAGCTGTCAAAATACATTTATCAATTTAATGATACAATATGAGTTCTCCTCATAGAATTGGACCACTACGAAACCACCTTTTTAGCTTTAGTGTTGTTTTTTCATGGAAACAGCACTTCCAGTGGGTTCTTTTCCAATTTCATTGATTTAGTCGAAGTTATTCAACTGAAATAAAAATTGATTCAGGTCAATCTAATGCATTCCAAATTACCTCCATATCAATTTCATTTTATTGTAGCAGTATATGAAAAAACAAACAGTTAACCTTATTAAAATTAAGATATATAATCTATAAAATTATGGCATCAATTTTTATATTTATTGAACTTCAAATCAGAATATTATTTACAACTTTTACCAGATTTTAATAGCCCTCGTGTTTTTGACATGAGAATTATCTCGAATTTGTGATATATTTTGAAATGGTGGTGACGGTTTACCTAATGCGATTTGACTAATAACTAAAGAACCAACAGTTGTAGCCACATAAGATTGGGTTATATATAAAGGTCTGATCGTATCAATGCTAAATATACGACTACCAGAGTATCCGTCAACTAATGAGCGGAATACCGGTCGATAACCAAATAACCATTTTTTGAGATATCAAGGAAAACAAGTTATAAAAACCTGATCTGGCGGGGATAATTGCTATACCGCCAATAAAGATGGGTGTCAATTAAGGATCTAGTGGTCATCGAGACTCAATAGAGAGCAAAGTGGTAACCAATCGGTTGACCTGTGCCACAGCACACCATTACTGAAATCTACATTGACGCCATTGGATTCCAACTGAGAATCTTCTGAGTTACCACTTGAATAGTGACCTCAGACAGACTCATTTTGTTGTCCTGTATATGACTTCTTATGATTCCCGGATTTGGAAAAATTCGGAGGAATTGAAAAACTTAACAAATTATTAACAGACTAATTGGCGTTTGATTAACCTCCACCATTGTAGTACGCGAGATAAGTGTATAGTTAAGGATATAGTCATTGGTAGTGCTTAAGATAGAGAAGAAGACACGTATTATAATAATTATTAACAGTTTTATTGATTAACTATTCATTTAAAATTTGCTAAAATAGACATTAGCCTTAAACGTTGTGCGCGTATCGAGTGCTACATTATAACTGAGTGAAGAACATTTTATTGAGTCTTAAATACATATAAGTCATACAGTCAGTAACTATGATGCATACAATAATCAATAATAGGTTCTACCCTAACCTAACCTAACCTAAGTAACTTGTGGTGAAATACAATCATAACTTAATAATATGCCAACTTAACCCTTATAACAGCTCATTTCGTGACATGAAAATATCACGAGAGATAAAATTTATAAACAATGAAAATTTTAGAGTAGTCATTTGAAGCAAAGATATTGATTTACCTGGAGGAAAGCTTTCACACCTTAAGGTTTTCTCCAAAAATTTCATAAAAGTTTGAGGAGAAATTTTTTTTTTTTTTGATCATCTTTTAAATAAATTGTATTCTTGAAAATGTAAAAAAATATATCTCTTTTTAATCAAAAGGAAAAATCTTCAGAAAGGATCCAATTTATTGAAACAAATCATTTAAAGTTTGCAAATACAAAGAAGAAAGTTTGAAATAAAATGGAATAATTTATTTATAAAATTACTAAGAATTTGGTCAAATGAATATATAAAAAAAATTTAAACTATTAAAATATTTTATCATTTGAATTTCTTTTGAAAATTTGAACTGATTTGAGCAGCATCTTATAAAGTGTAGAGATTAAAATATTATGAGTATTTTATTAAATATTTTGATTGAATTTAATGATGAATAACTGGAATTGAAAATTTTGTTTAAAAGCTTTAAATTGGACTTTTTCTAAATCTATTATTGAGGTGAATGGCCTTTCAACGGTCAATCATTGAGTATGCTTCAAAGATTCCATAAAATGACATTATGAGAATTGACATTATTGGACGAAAAAATTGGATTGGGCTCCAATCATACTTAAGGCCATCAACGATATTGTAAAATACGGAGCATATTGTTTTGTTGCATCTTTGCGAGATGTAGCGTTCTTAATTTATTCATCGTTCTTTCGGCAAGACGTTCTTTCCCTCAATGGAGTATATTTTAAATTTGCTCCAAATAAATCATTACGAAGTATTGAGAACGTATCTCTTATCTCTAGTCGATGTGAACCAACAATCAAACTTATGGGGGTTAATTCCAATTTGGTTGATAATATGGATGATTTTTGCTTAATAGATGATAACCAACCATTGATAATTTCACTGGTTAAAGCTTGCAAGTTAGTTACATAAAAACTTGGATCTCCACCTTCCATTTGAATACTTGATGTTTGGAACAATTTTTCATTTTTACTTTTCATATCATCATCATACGCAATGTTTAAGTTCGCATCTAATAATCGCTCCTTCAATTAAAAACAGATACAATTTGAATTAGTTTAAAGTGCAAATGGTCAAATAAAGCAAACAAACCCGCTGAACCATTAGTTCATGAAGACTCCTCAGAAGCATCACTAGAAGCCATTTTCACTGTAGCTACAAAAGCTCCAACACTCCATGTCGTCTTGGTTACATGTGTCCCATATTTGAGGTAAAAATATTTCCAACGGTTTATATTTGCCACATCATTCTTATCGTAAAAACCAGGAAGCTCATTCACATCTTGCTTGAATCGATCACTTAGTGGAGTTTGTCCTCATCCATTATAAGTCGGAAACAATGACGTTCTATAAGTATAGTTTTCTCAGAAATTTTTTTGGATGAGTTTTGTGAAACAGAATATCAATTTCTAAAGGATATACTAGTATTTGAATTGAAATTTGCAACATCAGCATTCACACTGAGATCTGCTAATCTTTTACGCATGTATTTTTCTAAGTTAGAGAATTGTTCCGCTCTTGAGAAGGTACTTTTTTCTTCAAAAATATCAAACTCCTCTGGTATTTCGAAACCAAACTATGTCATTTTTGTATTTACATTCAATTTATAGACGGAGGTTCCAAGAATATTATCAGTCATCACATTATAACAACAACCAATCTATAAAACGAAAATAAAAAAGCAAATTTTTTTTCATCTAAATTTTAAAATAAAATCAAGAATGACTAAATAGTAAATAATTTAAATGTGAGATATTTATTGTGTTAAATATATTTAGAAGGAGTTCACTTCCACGGATACTTTTGAAAACAATTGT
>JAQFZT010002626.1:0-11083 GCA_034696325.1 Camisiidae sp. | reverse complement strand
ACTATACTCAATTAAGATTTAATATTTTGGCAAAATATAGGTACCTCAAAGGGGGATATATTGGTGATGTCAAATCGTCCCGCCCAGTTACAACCCAAAGTTTCCCCTTGTCCTTTCACTCGCAAAAAAACACTGGTAATTGTCAATCAAAACTAGATTTTAGATTTCAACGTTTGCCTGCAAAAGTAGCCTTAGCTCTAAAATAAATTACTTTAAAAGTATTTACTGTCAATATATTTGAAATGATAGGTAACCTTAGTCATTAAGCTTTAAACATTCTCTATTCATTAGTAAACGGTTAAATATGAGGTGCATTCAAATCTTAAGTCAATTATTAATTTTCAGTTCAAACTTCATTAAATAAAAATTTTTATTTGAATGAAATATAAGATAAATAGTTTTGTACTATTAATTACTATTAATACTAGCAATGAATAATCAAGACTTTGATCTCTAATTGATTGCTATGAAAAATATTGAGCCATAAGAGTTAAAAAAGGCAAATTTTATGATTATATTGTGAAATACTTTTCTGTTTGAGTGTAACAAGTGTTTAATTATTCGTAACAACTTATTCTTGAATAATAAATTCAATTAAAAAATCAATACAATTACATATTGTCAAAATAATTGCTGTCAAAATTGATTGTCAATTACAGGAGTTATTATTATTACTAGTATTTAACACATTCTATATGCTTATAATCTTTGAATGAATAAAAAATTCTAAACTTCAAAATTTTTTTGTGGAAAACTTAAGGGGTTGAGCCACTCCAATTTTTTTCTTAAAAACATCTCCCAAACATCTTCTTATGATATCCGAAAAATTTAGTCAAAATTCGTCTGGGGCGGGGGTTAAATGATTTTTTGAAAATATCTTCCTCTCCATAGAACCCATTGTAAAAAAAATCACAAAAAATTTTTTATCTCAAAAACTATAAATGATGGACACCCAGTGTCTTAAGTAAAAAAGTGTCTCACTATGTTGTCTATTTTTTGTGACCATCAAAATGGCTCGCCCACTCACAATGTCTTAGTCACCCATCATCCTTTCTTCAAAAAAAATCATTCATATAATATAATATAAGCTATATGAATGAAGTGATTCCTTATTAAAGAATGCATTAATAATAAAAGGAAAAAAGACTTTACTTGAGATTGAACTCTCGCGGACAACAATTCAAGTGATCGTATTTTACGACTCATTTTCATTTTTCAACTTAGAAGAAGTACAAGAAAAGTAAACAATGTCTTTGTTAATAAAAGTATTATAGATAATGAAACTGATAATTAAGGGAGATATCACTTCTATTCACTAAATGATAGCGATTCTGAAGAAACCCTCTGTAATAGCGATCAAGACTTTAGTTATAATCAAAACATAGTATTGAACAATAATAATAATAATAAATATTAATTCAATTTTACATTCATTAAAATGTTTAGAACATCAATCTAGAGATTCTTAGATAAGTTTCAATTTCTTCGAATTATTAATCTTGAATATAGTTTTGACAAACATGATATCAATTTAAATTAAGGTCAACAGCGAAGAAAACAAAATTGAGCTCATCTTCCTGTAATTGACTGGTAAAGAGTTGGCTATAACACCAATAAACAGTTTATCATATATTAAGTCTCATTTTTGGAAAATTTGTTACAATGAGAACTTTAAGATTAATTTTTAAAAATCTTTGTTTAGCATTTTTAGTAAGTCTTGAGATATTATTTAAAAAGCCTCAAATTTTATTGTGTACAAATATTTATGTCAAATAATCTGAATTCAATGTAAAGTAATTCAATATCTTTTGCATAATTTACAGATTCTTCGAACTATAAAAAAATTCCTGAAAAGTAGTCAGTTTTTATCTTTTAATTGCAGAACTCTTGACTTATTACTAATTTTCTAATTTTAATTTGAATTTCTTTGACTTATCATCTGATAGTATAGTTTTGGAAAACATGATATCAATTTAAATTAAGGTCAACAGCGACAAAAACAAAATTGAGCTCATCTTCCTGTAATTGACTGGCAAAGAGTTGGTTAAAACAGCAATAAACAGTTAATCATATATTAAGTCTCATTTTTGAAAAATTTGTTAAACTGAGAACTTTAAGATTAATTGCTAAGAATCTTTGTTTAGCATTTTTCTTAAGTCTTAAGATATTATTTAAAAAGCCTCAAATTTTATTTTGTATAAATATTTATGTCAAATAATCTGAATTCAATGTAAAGTAATTCAATATCTTTTGCATAATTTACAGATTCTTCGAACTATAAAAAAATTCCTGAAAAGCAGTCAGTTTTTTATCTTTCAAGTGCAGAACTCTTAAGCTTATAACTAAATTTCTTTGACTTATCATCTGATAGTATAGTTTCAGAAAACATGATTTCAATTTATATTAGTGGTGGGCAATTTCTAGGAATGAAGTTCTCGAGTCTCGAAATTATTTTCCCTTTGATTCTCAAGTCTTGGTTTCGTGTCACGATTTCTTGAACTTTCAGAAACATTGAGAACTGAATTTTTTCTTAATGTTTCGTTACATTTAAACTTGAAAAATATTAAAAAAATACTGGTTTCATAATTTCAAACTAATTTTTATTTCTATATCAAAACTTCAAAAATTTGATTTTTTGTTAAAAAATTTTCTGAAATAAAGTGATAAATTTTATAGGAATCAATTTCGAGACTCGAACGTGTCTTAAGGTTCTCTCGATCGAGACGTGAGAAGAAAATTTTTGATCGAGACTTGAGACTCGATACCCATCACTAATTTATATTAAGATCAACAGCGAAAAAACGAAATTGAACTTTAACCACATTCTCAATAATTTCATTAATGTCTTTATTCTCAAATATCGCAAATAAAGAAGTATAATATGATAACATTAAAATTCTAAGAAATATTTACATATAACTTATAACATATATAAACTCAAATATCAAAAATTATTTCATTCATTATAATTCATATAAAAGTCAAAGTGAATGTTAATAGTGCGTACTTTAAGCGAGAAAATGTTGAAATTATTAATTATAACTTTGTTAAGTGTAAATAGCATTTATACAATTTATCCTCCAGAGACTCAAGAGGAAAGTTTGGAAGATTATGGAATTATAACTTCTGAATTTGATAAAAATAATGTTTTCGAGAAAAAATTGAAAGATTTAGAAGAAGATCTTAGAGTAACAAAAGGAGAACTCAAAATAACCAAAGAAACGCTTGAAAAATTTGATTCATTATATTTGAATTTCTTATTTGAAAATTTAAAGACTGAGTTTTCAAATTTGAAGAAAGAGTTTCTTGAAACAAAAGAAGAAATCGAAGCCACCAAAGAAGAGCTTAATATAACCAAAGAAGGACTGGCGAAAACAGATGAAAATCTCAAGATATTAAGTGCATTCCATCCCGACTTTAATGAAAAAAAGAGACCTGAAATTAGAAATTATGTATTGAATAAAGACATTGGTCACTATCAATTGTTCACTGATATCGATGGAAAAAATAAGTCATTTATTATACCTTTGAGTGCAATGACAAAAACATATAAATTCGATAATTCAGTAAATTTGTGCAGAGTTTTCAACTCAACTTTGATTGAAATAAAATCATTAGAAAAACAGGAAATTGTGGAGTCTTTTTTAAACCAATTGGGGTCTGAATTTACAAAATCTAAATTATTTTGGATAAATGGTTATAAAGGTTCTGATAGTAATTGGAAATGGGCGAAAAGTGATGAACAATTCACTTTCACTAATTGGGAAGCTAATTTTCCAAAAAACAAATGGGGCCCTTATATGTATGTTTCAACAAGTTCTAACTTATTCGGAAAATGGGCTAACACTGGATCTAGAACATTTGCAGGTGTAATCTGTGAACACACTATATAAGTTGTAAATTCTTAAACAGGAAAAATATTAGGCAAGAGATAATAATAATAAATATTTTAAATGTTTCCTATAAATAAATTACTAAAACTAGTAATTTGTACATTAATTTGTTTGATTATATTTTATTATAATTAAGTAGAGAATCAATTATTGATTAATTTTCTGTCTTAAAATTGACTTTAATTTTGGAAAAATTCGTGGACGCTTTCTTAGAAAAGATTTATTTAATTAGTCAATGTATGTCTTTTTTCAGTAGCTTTTATAAGTTTTATGCCTAATATATTATATAAGTGTGAATAAGTCGAAACAGAGGGAGCATTATGACGCACCTCTGCATTTAATTAGTCACATAAGATTTACTAACATGTAATAGCGGATTTTTGCCAAAAAGAGAGCATTCTTAGGTTAGCATGAAGTCGTGCCCCTGAGAGTGCTCCCTATAAAGAAAACTTGTATGTTAAATTATCTTTAGTTTTTGTAAAGAAGATTATTTCTTTGTTAATTTGTTTGTAAAATGTTAAATATTAATCAAGTGTATCTGTTTAAATGTCTTTACTTTGTTTAGAATAAAATGAAAAATAACCAAATTAAGTTTTAAGATTATTTTTGGTATAATTATCAGTTCACAGTATTGTTAATCTATAAATTCAATAGTTTATTTGAATTGAGAGAGTTTAAATATTTTTTCATATCTATTTATAACAATAATTTTTAGAAACAATACTTTAGAAAGGTTTCAAATATTTTATTCCAGATAAATGTAGAATTTTGATTCTCATTCTTTTTTAAGCCCATCATTTGATTGATTTTTGTTTTCGATTCAATGCTGTGTTTTTGTTAGTAATTCTAAATTATATCAAATTATGTATCTCTGAAAATGTTGGATGGCTGAGTTTTTTCATAGTAAGAAATAGTCCTTTACATTGCACGTCATACTATGCAAGCAAAACTATAGAAGCAATGTAAAGGACTTTCTATGCGAAAACTCAGCCATCCAACTTATATTAATCATTGCTAAATTGACAATAAAATTTAAATTGATAACTTTCATGAAGGAGTCACATAAAGAAAAAATGTTAAGCGCAAACTGTAGGCATCATTAAACATAATGCTTAACAATTATTCATTTTGAAAAAGTTTAATATTACTTTTTAAAAATAGAACTTGTTTTAAATGTGTTAAAATATTGGAAATGGCTTAAAATGCTTTAAAACTCCCATAAATAAATTAATAATATTTGATAAATAGGGTTACGAAGCTTACAGTATTTCACTTGATTTTTAGGAGATAATTAACAGCAATCATTAAATAATATACTTTATGTAATATAAATTTTTTGAATTGTCTTTACTACAAGTAACTTATGATTGACTGATTGTTTTAAAAGCTTTAAAATCTTTCAATTAAATCATTTGTGAAGAAATATGTACAATTCTTGAAAAAAGTAGATACAATATTTATTTTTAAACATATAGACTTACCTGTGAAATAAATTAATTTTTGATTGTATTATAAAATACGACTCATTGTTAAAATGAAAAGTTTCGGAAAGTCCTAAAATAACAATCAGTTCGGTTCAATCAACTGATAAGGCATAGAAAAAATCACAAAATAAAACTCACTTAAAGCTTTTCAAGATAGATTTTTGATTATGAATATATGGGAAGGTTTTTTCAATATTTTAAATAGTAAACATTTTGCAAAGAATTTCAGACAGTAGAAGCTCAGGAGATCAGCCATCCAACTCAGATCAGACTAAAACCATGGATGTCGCTTTCTTGGATTATGAATTGATTGATTCCAGAATACATTAATTATAAGCTGAATTTAAAGAAAACTACATTTCAAGCGATGATGTTAAGCATTCGTTAATAAAACAGATACATATCTTGTATCTCAATCTCTCAATCTCAATATAAAGGAGTACTCATTTTTAGAAGTGATCTCGATGATGACCCTTATCTATCACCTGCTGATAAAACTTTTCTTAAAATAAGGATCAAAATTTATATTTGTTATATGAAAAAGTTCGTAAGCTATTGAGGAGTACCAAAAAACATGACCATTATTTTAAAAACTTTCGAGTACAAATTCAAGGTTAAAACTTGGTTTTGCGGTTGATTATGAGTATATAAGTTAATTTTGTTTTTCGAAAAAAAGTTTTATTTATAGACAATTAATGGACATTGTTAGCTATCATGATTTAACTAATTTAAAGACAGCTGAATATGTAATTGTGTAGAATGTTAAACACTGGAAGAAATGAGCATAAAAAATCAGCATTATGGAATAACAAATAAAAATATAATGTTTAAAAATATTAAAACCCTCATGAAAACTCCAATTTACCTTTAAATACTTTTAACAACATTATAAATATCTTAAGTTCATAAGAGTCGGCGACATATCTTATTTTCAAGTTCTACCTGAAAAATGATCTAAACCTCTAAATCCGAAAATTAGAACAACACGAGATTTTGTATCCCTGAATTCTTTCACACAGTATATATTTTTATAGTATTTGCTAATTGACTTGATTGAGAACTCTGTTTAGTAAACGTCTAACATTTTGATAGTTTTTTGTACTATTCTTTTGAAGAGTCCATATATTATAGGAGAAATAATAATTTAAAAATAATAAAATATAAAGACATAGTAGACATAGTGAGTCTTTGTTTAGAAACGTTCTCTTCATAACATTAATTTTTAGCATGAGAGTCAACCATAAGTATTAGATTTCTCTTTTTAAAATGTGTTCCTTCTCAAGTAACGATAAGATTGCTTTTTAGTCAACTAGAGGTAAACACGACTTAAGAACATATGTTTAACGGAGTTGAGTCTAGACTATCAAAATTTTTATTGTCAACGTGTGTGAATTTATGGTAAAAAACATTATATTTTTGCATTATTTTAAAAATAATTTTGAATTCATTGTATTCATAGCTAATAGTTATATTTAATATTTAATTATAAATTGTCCTGCTAAGTTAGAAGTCAAGCAAATGTATTGACTGTTCATATTTTATTACCGAAACTATAACAACTCTCTTAAGTGTATAAATATTTATGTCAAGTAATCTGAATTCAATGTAAGCTTCACAATATCTTTCGTTTTCGCAATTTACAGAGTCTTCAAACTATCAAAAACTTTTCTAAGAAAGATGAGTCATTAAATTTTCTTATCAACATAAAAGAATCGTTAGAAGTGCCTTTTCAATAACATTTAATATTAGGTATTAAAGTCAATCATAAGTATGATACTTCTCTTTAATAATATGTTTCTTCTCAAGTGATGACAAGATTGTTTTCGTGTCAATTGAAAGTAAACTCGATCTTAAGATAATGCAAATGTCTTAAAGAGTTGACTCTAGACTCAAAAAGTTTGTAATCAAGCTGTGTGAATTCATGATAATAAGAGTTATATTTTTGCATTATTCTTGATGTAATTTTAATTTTATTATTTTTATGACTAAGTTTATGTTTGATATTCCATTATAACATGTACTGCAAACGAATTCAAAGATAGACATTAATTCAAATCAAAGCTAAAATGTATGTTGAAAGTGACAAAATGTTTATAATTATTTTATTAGCTGTGTTTCCAATTATTATGAGTGCAGAGATTATTATTAATGAGAACAGTCTCGAACATTTTCTTAATAAAATAGAAGAAATTAACTATCGATTGGATAAATTTCATAAAATTCAAGATAATTTTGAGGGAATCGAAACTTTAAGTATTGGTCTTGAAACAAAAGGAGAGCTAAAAAATTCATTGTGTGGGAGTTGGAAAATATTTAGAGATGAAAAATGTATCAAAATTTTAGACAGAAAAATTGGTAACTTTTGAAGATGCAGTTAAACATTGTTCGGACAATATATCAGAATTGCTAACGATTCATTCAAAAGAAGTACAAGATTTCATATCTGAATATGTGTTCAAAAGTCACAAACTTGCTGACAACGTATGGATTGGATTGAGAAACAAAAGTAAAATTATCGAATGGACGGACTCTTCGAAAAAAGCACTGTTTAATGCACTTGAGGACAATTGGGAAGTTTAGCATTTTGTGACACTGCCTCGATATTTATTTTGTCTGAGCTAACCGTATCCCAAATGTAATACACTTTATTCAATTCAGAGTAATAAGATAAACATTTTGATATAAGATTTGACGGAATCGACATGAACTTCATATTTTTTTGTCAATATATGCTGTCATTTTATTTGAAACTTATATTGACTAGAAGAGATTAGTTTCTTGTCAAATATAATCAAGTTTAGTATCAAAGTGTTCATCTCATCATCTTAAACTGAAAAATTTATCACACTCAAAAATGTGTTGCCAGGAACCCTCTTAAACTCAAGTTCTCATATTCCCTATTAAGGTTTTTATATCAAACTGTCAATACGTTTAACAAAGTGTTGTTTGTTTATAGACCAACATTTTTTGTTTTAGTGAATAATTAATTATTTGATTAATAGCGTAGAATAATATGTTTAATAGGATTAAAAATGATGTATCTTGCGACTCATTTGATAGAGTTTCAATATTTTTAATAATAGCTTTAAAACTTATATCAGTTCATAATGAGAACCTTAAAATGAGTATAAATTCAAAATTTATATGAGTATCAAATTTTTCATTCCATCTTTCAAATACAAAAGCAATTCAAACATATGTTCAGTCATTTACTCAATCTACACAAAATTAGTAATAAATAATTTTTTTTGTTGAGTTATGTTTAAAATTTTATTCTTGATATTTCTATCAACATTCATCTGCCTAGAAACTGGACAGCTCGCCACAGGTAAAAAATCAAATGAAAGTTTACAAGAAATCTAACTTTAGAAACACAAACAATTTCAATCAAAATATTTAATCGTTGTTATAATAAATTTTCAAAGCTATTTCACCAAAATTATCGCCCACATTCAAATTGAACAATGGTCAAGAAATACCTATCATAGGGTTGGGCACATGGAAGATCACCAATGCCAGCATTATTAACAGAACTATAATAGACGCTATTAGTATCGGATACAGACATATAGGCACAGCTTTCAATTACAACAATGAAAAAGCGATTGGGGACGTATTAAAACAAGAAATAGAATCAAATCATGTTAAACGTGAAGAATTATTCATAACTACTAAAGTCTGGAATACATATCACAGTAGAGCTAAAGTTGTTGAATGTTTGAATATCTCACTCAAAGATTTAGGTTTAGATTATGTGGATTTAACTCTTATTCATTTTCCGACTGGTTTTAAAGAAGGAAATGATAGTTTCCCATTATTTCCAAATGGATCTATTATTCCGAGAACATGGGAAAAAGATGATTATTTAGAGACGTGGAAAGGTATGGAAGACGCGTATAAGCTTAGTTTAACAAAGTCAATAGGATTGGCTAATTTCAATGCTTACCAGTTAAATCGCATCTTAGATACTGCTAAAATCAAGCCTGTTGTGAATCAGGTAATGATTTTCTTTGATAATTTTTACTGATATACAAATATCTATTGTAAATATCAAGTAAGTTTGTCTTTCGAACCTTAATGAAGTAATGAATTACGTTACAAAAATTTACTCCGAGATCACGTCCTTAGTCAACTATGAGGTAATGGACTATAGCCTCAGGAGATTCCCCAATAACTGATTTTTCAAGTGTTAAATTGAAACTTTATTCATTTTTAGCCCTTCCAGATATGTTTAGCCAATTATTTAGCCTCAAAAGAATGTTCAGCCTCCTATTTAGTCCCACAAGACATGTTTAGCATCATATTTAGCCCCCAAAAATATTTTAGCCTCCCCAGTCCTAAATTTCTGACTACGGCACCGGTATAGACTCTAATGTTAAAAAAAACTAAATAGAATGACTTTGAGAAAATTCCTGTATTTGTTGACCGATATTTTTGAGATCATTTTAGCTTTTTTAAGGCTCAGTCATCACATCTATTTCGTGTTAGTTAGTGAGTAAACCTATATTGTTATAGTTTGTTATTACAAAAAATTTCATACTTTCAATAGATTTTTCAAAAATAAAAAATCAGTGAATTATGTATTTTAATAAAATTCTCATGAATCTATCTTCAACGCCCATATATTTATAAAATATACTTTCAATTAAAATGAAATTAAGATAACTTATCGAACATTCTAATAATTAGAAAAACTTCACAACAATTAATTAAGTGTTTGATGAGGCCGACGAGAAAGTATTTTATTTGAAAAGAAAGAGATATCAAAGTATTTTAATTTTTATCTCATTTACTAAGCGATCAATATACTTATCAATATATGAAAATTTCTATACACTTGACTGATCACTAATGAAAAGACTATAGAAGTTAGAACATGAAAATTATTCCTTGTCTGTAATTAGTGTTTTGATTCTTCTTTTTTAAGAAATTATAAATTATTTTCAACTTATTTCAATTTATAATTTATACGTCTTATTGGCTTCAGAATAGACTGAAGACTAGTGGTCGGTATTTTCGAGAAATGAGACTCTCGAGTCTCGAAATTTTTTTAACTTCGAGTTTCGACTATTTCTCGAATTTTACAAAACATTGAAAACTTTATTTATTTAGAACATTAAATCGTTCAATTCGTAATGTTTCGTTACATTTAAACCTGAAAACAATAAGTGCTTCCAATTTTTAATTTAAAATTAGAGTTCAATGACTAATTGTATTTTAATAATTTCAAATTAAATTTTAATTCTATATTGGTGCTTCAAAAATTTGATTTTTTGAAAATATCATGTTAAAATTCATAAAAATCAATTTCTAGACTAAAGAAATTTTTTTTTGATCGAGACTCGAGACCCGATACCGACCACTACTGACGCAATCTTTATGATCAATAATTGTTCAACTCAATAACAGAAGGGAATGAAAAATTTGATGAGCGCTTATGTTATGCACTTTCGATTGATATTCAGTACAATTCAGCGTTTGTTAGATTGTACAATTACAATATTTGTATTAAATAATTAGTAATGAATTAGTTTGAATGCTTGAGAAAATGTTTTTGATAGAAATTATTGCACAGATGTTTTTGCGTTTCCTTATTTTAAGTTGAGTAAGGAGTTTGAGCATCAGTATCTACTAGGGGTTTAGTTAAGTATCCGGACTATCATATCTTTAAAGATATTTAATGGAACTAAAATTTGAACAAATGAT
>JAQFZT010002625.1:0-11085 GCA_034696325.1 Camisiidae sp. | reverse complement strand
AATGAAAGAGAACTAAAATAGTAAACTTTCATTCATTAATTAATATTGAATTTTGTTTACAATATGTTTGAGTCCTTGAGAAAACCTTTAGTTAAAGTTCTGAAAGTTTCAATAATATTGAAGTTTTAAACTTATTCATAAAAGAAATTTTCATATGAATCAATGCATACTATAAGCCCTATTTGTTAGATCTGTTCTCCTCCTACTCGGTTGAGTTGTTGCTTGAGTTTTGCTTGAGCTTGAGATTATCTAGAATATTTTGAGCTTTAGCTTGGCTTGAGCTTAGCTTATGCTCTCCATTATAAACATCTTATTGAATTTTGTGTTGTTATATGTTATATTTGGCTGACTCGAGCCAAAAAATCCTGGCTTTTGCTAATAAATAAGTGTATATTACTTTAATTGACACCACAAATGATAATTTACGCGTAAATTACACAGCGATAAAGTGGAGACAGAAACTAATAACAGTATTTTTTAGTGAAATGAATTTAAAACTTAAAGAAGTTATTGAAAATTTGCAAATAAGTTATTGTAACTAAAATATAAATTCCAGTAATGAGTGCTTGCGTTGAGCGTATTTTTTTAAAACATGGTTCAATTTATTTAAAAGATCGCAACAGACTTCAAAATTGTCGAGTTGAACGTCTATTAGTTTTCAAACTAATTCCTAAACAATTAGTTTAAGCGCTAATTCTGTTGCTTCTGAAGCTATTCCTATTGATTGTGATGATAATCACGTAGACAGTGATATAGAATTAATTGTATTTGAATTACTTTTTATGAGAATAAAACATAATTTACAGTAATTTGCGTTAATTTGCGTAAATGACGCGTAACTTACACCCAAATCATAATTACACGTAAATCCCAATTCTACTAATAAAGCTCTTTATCCGAGTGTCAGATTTTTAATTATTCGGTTTATTTCATCAAATGGTATCATACAAGACAATTTCTTAGAACATTAAATGGTTTTAATTAAAGCAATTCAATGGAAACATAAAACAATTAAAACAAAACCAGAGTTGTAGCCAAAATTCATATGTATTTTTAAAATTCATGCTTAACATAAGACGGCATATAATTGTTAATAATAGAAACACATTAATAACAATATAATAGGAATTTGAGATAATTCTGTTTATAGGCTGAAAATTGTAATCGAAAACAATTATCATTAATAAACATATGAAACAGATGAAGGAAATTACTTTTCGAGTTTTGTTCAAACCGTAAACTACCGGAAATGTTGTTCTCCTTGAAATGGTATCGCCTCTGAAGTCACGTAAGTCTTGTATGGGAGCCATCAATGCTGTATTGAATGCATGAATTAAAGTAAAATACCAGACAATGGGACACCTTATTTGTTCCGTTCCGTTTGTGTAACACCAGAAGACGTTGAGTATAATATAAGCTCCGGGAAACATGCATACATTTTTCCAAAATCCACTCTTTCCAATATTTGTAAAATTAAGTGCAAATCCAACGCAAACCCATAAAGTCGTATAAAAGGCAAAGTTTTCGATATAACCATAAATCAAATAGAGAATCACAGTTACAATGTATATAATTCTCGCCTTTTCTATAGTTACCAAACCTGAAACTATCGGACGATTACTTTTATCGATGGAGTCTTCTTTCACTCCATTTAAATCATTGCCGACATTGAATTGCAAAATATAAAATGCACAATAGATTGTCGATTTGAGTAATCTGTATATTAGAGTCAAATAAGGAGTTTTTCCTATCAATTGAATAGATTGACTCAAGAAAATACAGAACGAAGGCATAAATGTAACAAAAAAGTTACTTTTCAAAAATGCTATCAATCCATGGATTAACATTATGAAAATGATGAAATTTTTAATACAAATATTAAAGCAAACAAAGGATGAAGTTTTTCACTTAGTTATAAAAATGAATAAAGGGCAAGGTATGCATCACATTACTGAGGTCAAATACCCATAACCTTAATTGACATTGCAAGTTTTTTACTCCATTCGCAAATTCAATGTATGCAATGCTTTTATGCGTTTTTCATTTTTGTTTTGCAATTCTGATTCTTATCACACAATTATTTCTTAAAAGCTGAGGTTCAAACTTTCGGAAAGAGTCAGATTTACCGATAATATGATGACCAAACAGTTAATTAGCATTAACTAAAAGACTAATATAATGTAATACCTTTTCCTTTTTCTTTAGACTAATGGAAATATGGAGTAAAGAAGTGCTAATGAATATGTGACGGCTATCATAGATCCCGGATTTGGAGGCATTTGAGTGCAGATCTTTCAACATATGAAAAGGGTTGTAATCTAAACTTGAAGGACTGGAGGTTTTGGGCACTTTCAACAGGTCTAATCCAATAGATTATTGTTGAACTTATAAAAAGTATCCATAAGTATAAAAAGTAACAATATATGAATGCTTTGATGATTGGGTGCCATTCAGTTCAAACCTTAATACTTGTAAATTTGTATCTAAAATGACAAATTCAATTCAATAAATCAATAAATCAATGGGAAGTTAAGTGATTCCTGCGCTCAATATATTTTTTAAACTTTTCTATTCAATTCAAAAAATGCAATCGTTTTCTTTTAAAGTCAGAAATAACTCAATAAATTAATCATTTTTAACCTCTTTATACTCAGTGAAAGTTTATTGAGAATAAAATAAAATATATATCTAATTATATCTTAAAATGCAAGTATCAATACTTTCGATTTCATGTGAAATCTTCTTCAGGGATAAAATGAGATGTTATTTGACTTTTGAAAATACAGTCAAAATTGAAGACATTATTTATGTTGAATTTATATTGAATTCGTAAATGAGATAATATCTAAACAATTGGAAAACTATCACAAAAATTAATAAATATTAATAATTAATATTAATAAACAATATCGAAATGTCTCATCACTTCAAAGGTGTCTGGCCCTCAAATACGACAACCAAATACTTATATTGGACTAAAAATTGGTACCATTTTCACAATTATTTTCAAATATTTGATTATTTTAGTAATAAATTCAATATTTGTTTTAATAATCAAATCTTTATAATTAAGGTCTCGTTCGGGTATGGCTTTTGGAACCACTTCTGCATTAATGGTCTGTTTCTTCTTTGACTGGAAGTATGTCTTACAATATGTCCCCATTTTGAACACCAAATGGAAAGATGATAAATAAATCCATTCATTATTAGATTCTATTCAACTTAGGATTAGTTGTATTTAATTGTTATTTTAGTTCAAAATTTTCATAAGAGCTTTTGTTTTGTTCAAAATTCTTGTAATTATTAGAAAAATATTAAATAAACTGACAATTGTTTAAGAAAAGTCTAATTTTCATGTCTTTAATAGTTTGAAATGATTTTATTAAATACAAGAACAGCTCTAATAATAAATGAATTAATAAAAGATGTACTTTAAGTCTAATAAGAATTTTAATATAAGTGATAATTTACAATAAATTCAATCATTTTTATCACTTGAATGATTATTTCTGATTTTAATCAAATTTCTTGTTTCGATTTCCAAATCCTGGAATCTTTTTCTACGGACTGCAGGAATGACTGTAAAAGCTGAGGACAACAATAAACCGATTCCAATGACTACAAACGCAATACTTTTTGCCTTAAATTTAGCCATTTTAGGACTTGATTAGTTTTCAATCGCTTTTAGTTTGTGTTTGATTTTCGTGAATATTATTATTATGTTTTTTTAAGAGTAATTGTTGTTTATGGTATTGTCTAAGCGCTGGTTCCCATATATAATAACCAGATGAAAGACCAAACAAGAGTAAGACCCCAAGCACTCGATTCGATATATTTCGTGGACGTCTTATCATTACAATCAATCATTTGGTTATTAAGTTATAAAGTCTTCAATCAAAACACGAACTCATTTCAAAACTTAAAAGATATTAAATAAAGATATGACCATTAGAGGGCGTCATAGACTCTATAGTATATCGCAAGTGATATTTTAGAAAAAGGCACAAATTTTTAAAATATACGAATGCGTGTACAGCTTATAATCACTTAAACAATACACACATTCATATATTTTTGAAAATAGAGAGACTGACGCTCTTGAGAACTGGTATTTTCCAAATCACTTGTGATACAAGCTTACAAACTTTGACCTTAACCATTAATATAGATCTGATGGCTAAATAGGGGCTAAATAGGGGCTAAACATGTCTGGTCGACCGATAACCTAAACTAATTCTCAATTTGACACTTGAAAACTCAATTATTTAGGAATTTGTGGTTAAGGCAGTGATTCTGATTGTTTTAAAATAAGTAGAGGTAAAGACAAAATATTAACCTATGCTCTAAGTGGTACACAGAAGAAAAATGTTTGGGAACCATTGCTTTAAAGCAAGTTTTAAATGAAGTTACGAAATATTAAACTACCACAAGTCAGAGCAACTTTGGACCGAAGGGTAACCCAAAGTGATCAGAACTAATCGGAAACTTTTTAGTTGTATTATATCATAATAATTTGACTCTAAAATCTTGGTTCAAATATATTCTGAGATTATTATATTGTAATTCATAAACTAATTTTAATTTTAAACTAATTTTAAACTAATTATAGTTACTAAACATTACTGTTTAATAGTAAACATTAAGACTATTTTCTTTTAAATTTTTAATAAAAACATTCATTTAGAATAAAGCAATTAATTTACATTTCAATACAATTCTTACTATTGTTTGAGAAAAAGTTAATAAAATTACATTAAAATTGAAATATATTAAAGTTATTTACTCTTTATAAAAGTTTAAGATATAGTACAGCTCTCATTATTGACTCCGTTTTCTTGTACTAAAGAAATCTTTTTCTTCCTCTCATTTGTCACGTAATGAATTTTTGTTCCGCCCAACCATTGGTTTCTATTTCTTTCAAGAGTTGATTCATAATCAAAATTGTCATCACTTGAAGACGAAGAAGAAGAACAAGTACTACATGTGGAACACGAATGATTATCACTCCAGTGATTACTACGACTTGATCTCGATTTTGACTTCATTCGTCTGCCTGTCGTCTCTTTAACACTCGGATCAAATGTAACCGATTTGTTGGCCGAACGAGGATTGGTTTCTGGTGTGGTTTGAGATGACGTCGAATGAATTGCTGTCGACTGAGTCGATGGTGTATCCGGTTCTGGACTCTTCTCTGTCAACAATTTGGTACGATTTGTATTACTATTACTTTGATTGATGTGTTCGTTGTATGAACTGTTTGATGAGTGGTCTGCTTGTGATGCCTGTGATGGCGATTCACTCTTCGGGAGTGAATGTTCGGCAAATACTTTTGGTTTATTGAGTAAAGGCTTCGATTGATTATGAGTTTGTGTCAATTGTTTGGCTCTTTCTTCTAATGATCTATCATTTGATGAAAAAGGTCTCAATAACAGTGGAGTCGTTTCGTTAGATGAAGACGAATGGGTTACTAATTGATGATATTTTAATGGATTATTATTATGAAGTTCTAATGGAGTGGCGTTAAGACTAGAAGAAGTCGATGAATTCATTTGAATATAAGTTGAGTCACTCGTCGGGAAAACACTGGAGACAGTCTTGTGATTATTTGGTTGGTTTGGCGGCTCGTCTTCACTCAAACTGCTTCCGTATTCAATTGCGGCTCCGATTATACTATTTTGTGAATTGGACTCATTTTGTAGAAATTGTTGTTTCATATATTCCAACACATAATCAGGAGCTCTACTGAACTGCTGATACTTTTGAATGTAGTCAAGCATTTGTTCGCTCATTAATTTATTATTAATATTTTGGTCAAAAGCTTTCATATTTGGTGTAATTCTTTCATTATGTTTCGAAAAGATGTAATTGTTTTCTCTCGATTTCTCCGATTCTGAATCATTTGTAGTTTCATTAAGTTTAATGTCATTCATTTGTTCTCGAAATTCAAACATTTCATTATCGTTTTGATATGGATTTTTGTGAACATTATTTTTCATTAATCTCTGTTCTTCTTCTAACTGTTTTTGATTATAATTTTGTTGATTGGCTTTTATTTGTAAGTTTTGTTTGAAATTCTGTCCATCGGTTTGTAGATTGTTTTGAGATATTTCTAGCTTTTTGGATAAGTTATTATTAGGAATTGGTTTCTGCTTTTTTCTGTCTCGATATCTATTTTTTTGAATGGCTTCCTGTGAACAATGAATGGAACAATAGATGCGACCATCAAATGCGGGCAGAAATGGTTTGCCGAGAAGTGGTTTGGAACACATATTACATTTGAAACAGAGATCCCTCGCATGCCAAGAGCGTCCCTCATGAGAAATGGCTCCCACATCACAACCAATAAGTTCTCCGCATTCTTCGCATAGCTCTCCAAAAAGTATATCAAAACAAGTCAAACAATAGGGTAACTGTTGTTTCTGTCTTTGCTGTTGAAGTATTTGATTTTTGGTTTCATAAATAGTCTTTTTATCAATTTGTTTGGACGGATTGGCCATAATATACTGCTGACCACCTAATGATCGTTTGCATTCAGTGCAACAGAAGTGTCCCAAATGCCAGGCTTTACCTTCAGCTTCAGTGCACTCTTCGTCAAAAATAAGATGATCGCAGTGTTGACACCGAGGTTTGTATAACTCAACAAAATGTCGACAACAATACAAATTGCTGTTCACTTTCGAGGAATCACTCGAATCACTGCAATTGTTATATAAAAATGCCTTCAAATCAACTAAAACTTGTTCACACTCTTTGCAGGTGAAACAGTCGACATGATATAAAGCTGTGGAGCCATTAAGAGTAGAAGGAATAGAATCAAAAGTATTAAGTTTTAAGGCAGTGCTGTCTTCATCATCAGTTGTAGTGCTGTAACCATTATTATTGTTTCCATTATTAGTAACTGATATTTTGACACCAAATGAACCATTTTCTAACTGTTTTTTGCACTAAAATTCAATAAATAAAAGTGAAAAAACAATAATTTAGAACTTTATAATAAATGAGTTGAGACATACTTTAAAGCAATAGTTTGAAGATTTATTGAGAAAAAGTTGAGGTTTTATTTGAGCTTTTCTTTGCTGATTCCGAACGAATTTGACTTCATTTGATTGTGTTTTCAACATCTGTATGTCATGTGTAGGCATTTGGTATATCAACTGTTCTGCCCTCCAGTCCGCTCCTTAACTCAATCCAAGTATTTATATACATATGAAAGACTTATGCATTTGTGTATATAATAAAAAGCATAAATATTTACCCTTATAGTCGATGAAAAACTGTGTGATACTATTTTTGTGCTCAGATTTCTGTTTTAATAATGCTGTAAACGGTTGAGTGAGCTTTTGCTGTAAAAATCCTGAAGTGGCCGATGAACTGATTTGTGGCGAACAGTTTGAGTTTGAGGTTGAGGTACATAACTGTTGCTGTATTTGTAATTGTTGTTGTTGTGAACTTATACGCACTTCTTTAGAACTTGTACTACTATTTTGTTTAGCCATTGAAAATATTTGACTGAAAAATAAGCACAAAAATTATTTAAAGCAAAAGCGCTAAAAAGTTTTGAAATCTGGATAAAAGCAACTCTTTTTATAAAAATTTAAAAGAAGTAAAAATGTAAATAAACAATAAAAGCTTGACTTTTGTTTAAGAATAATAGAGACAAACAATGAAGTGCACAAACTCTATAGAGTTGTAAACTGTGAAACTCTAAACAACTAATGAGAGATATTCAGCAGACCAGAGAAGGACACGATCGACACGAGCCAACGACAACACTATATAAACTAATCTTCTCTATTATCCATGAAAATGACGAATCAGAACGGATGCAAGTGTTTTGATTGCAATCTTTTTAAAGGGGAGCAGACAGTGAATGCACCTCAATATACATTACTATACTCTACACATTTGTGCATTACTTGTAGAAAAGTTAGCTTTTTTCACATGAATTATTCTCTCT
The DNA here is from genome assembly GCA_034696325.1 of Camisiidae sp. Classification (NCBI taxonomy): domain Eukaryota; kingdom Metazoa; phylum Arthropoda; class Arachnida; order Sarcoptiformes; family Camisiidae; species Camisiidae sp. The sequence continues at coordinate 3,128 of JAQFZT010002625.1, read as the reverse complement.
TTATTCAAATGGTCACTAATGGATAGAACATAAACCCATTATCGCTTGAGTGAATTGAGTTTAGAGAAAAACAGAGGAAAATTACATTTCACGGCTTAAGGAAGAAGAGGCCACTCAAAAGACTTACTCATCCTCATTAACACATCTGTCATTGAATATCGACGTTGTATTACTTGAGGTCATTGAAAGTAAACGGTTTTGTTGGAGTTGATGTTGAAATTGTTTTAAATTTGATTGTTTATTGATTGGCTGACAAACTAAGTTTCCATTATTGTAAATCCAACAGACTTTCCACCAATGCCTGTGTCGTCTGTGATAAGTGGCAGATGACATATTTGTAGTTAACACTGAACTGTTATCACTTTTAGTATTATTAGTATTAGTATTAGTTTCCATTAATGGCGATAATAAAGTATTTGTTGGCCAAAACCATTGTTCTAATGGCTGAAGAGTTTGTCGAGAATTGGTGGACATTTTCTGTTTTACTGCTTAAAAGGAACACCAGTAGAAGCAATAGAAGCAATAATAACAATCGCAAGCAGTTCTTCTCAATCTCATGCACATAATTGCCGGTTATGAGAAGCGGAGCAATTACAGCATAAATGCCTTAAGGCATACACTGCCAAAAGTGCCTTTACCTGACTCTTACTCTTTACGATTTACTCTTACAATCTCTGGCTGTCTGTCACTTAAGTTCCCTTCGATTCCCTTCAAGTTTTCAAAAAGTTTAGTTTCCCCTCTCTTTGCATATAAAATAATGGATCGATAGAACAGATATGACCTAAAGCTAGGAAAACGAAAGCAGAGTCAGAATATTATTAGGGATGAGGGCATCATCAGTAATCACTCCCATTCCCTAAGGGCTCAAACATGAGAGTTTCTGTATTGTTGGTAGTATTTGACAAGTAATTTTGTTTCACTGGTTTGGGTGAGGCATACTCTGAATTTGTCGGCAGGGCTTCAATCTCTAAAAGACTCTTCAGACGCAATAACTTTAGTTCTGATTCAACTTTTATCACGATAAATACGATAAGTACAGGAGTCAAAACACTTTTACATTATTTTGTTCAGTCGATTCAATTTATTAGTTTATTATCAATTCTATTTTCAAGATTTAATATTCAAAATCTCACACAATTGCTTTGAAGGTGAGTTTTTCATCATAATTTTTACATAAATATCTCCAAACTTTATTCAAATTTGAAAAGCTTTATTCAATACTTAACCCAAATAAATGGCGATTAACTTGAAAAAAACAATCCTAACTATTGATTTATTTTTAGTTGCAATAAAAAATTTAAAACAACATTTTTATATGATATATAAATAGCCGTTGAAGTAAAGTATAAAAATATTGAATGATTGAAAATTTCCAAGAATCGCTTGACTAAAGGAGTAATCTTTTGAAACTAAAATATGTATTGAGGCTCACGTTTTGCCATATCTCATAAAAATAATTGCTTCAAGTTTTTCTTATAATTATTTATAAGTTAGTGCTTTCGAATAAAAGCTTACATAATTAGTTGATTTTAGATTAAAAATAATAAATATTAACTATATTATATCAATCTTAAGGCAATTTTAACAGTTTCAAGTCAACAGGTTATCTCATAACATGACATTCCAATTAGTGTTAATTTCACATTCCGTTAAACCCAAAGCTTGGATTCGGAATGACTTTTGAGCAAAAGTATGTCAGAAGTAGATATTTGAGGGGAAAAAATTCATCAAATGAATAATTAATCCTTAACTTGTTATATACGGAATAGTGTTCAATAGAAAGCAAATAAGTGTCAAGTAAACTGTCACTTGTATTGAGATTTTGCGATACTCTTTATAGCAGTGATCAGAGACAGTAAAATCCTGTTTTCTATATAATAGAGTCAATTCAATCATGCAATAAGTGTTTTAAAATTGAGTGCATTTTTCAAATGAATACAACACATAAAAAGAGTCGATTTACTATCAATTTGAAATTTTTTTCAAACTATTGAAAAATTGACTGGAATTCTATCACAGATACATTTATATTCATTAACTTTGAAATATTATATTTTTAAAGATTTAATTGAACTCAAGTGGAAGAACAAGTTTTAAAATTACACAAATATTTGCAAATAAGTAGAAAAAAATTCAATTTCATTCAACGCTATATTAAGAAACCGATTAATTTGAAACTAAAAACCGGTGGCTTTAAAATAATTATTAATGAATTCTTTAAACTGAAATATTGAACATTCGACAGAACTCGAAAACTTGCTGCCTTTGATTGATTTTAATTTAATACACACTGTATATAATTTGTTGAGAATTTCTTGGAAGAGAAATAAATTTTAGATTTTAAAAGGATTTGAGATAATCGAGATTTTAATTGTAGAAAATTTGAATCTATAACTGAATTTGACATACAAAATGTTCACACAAAAGTTGCTCGAATAAAGATTGATCGGATTCTAAATAAAAAAAATTTCTGAATCACAAGTTTGAAGAATATTTAATAAGATTAATGAATGATTAATGTTTAAATGATTATATATATGTTATAACATTAAGCTATATTTGGAAGCGAAACACTAATCGATTCTCGATATCCCGCACAGTCTTTTGTGTAGAAATCATTGAAAGCTCCGACAGTCTCACGATTTCTAAATCTGAATAACTAAACACATTTAGAAGAAATGAGAGAAATCGTAACTAATCTATGGCTATAACCAAAATTAATTTAAATGACTTGAAATAGTAATTTAAATTATAAATGATAGGAAACATTAGTGAATTTTAAGCTAATCTAATGGTGAAAATTGAAGCAATGAATATAAATGAGACATGACAAAGATGTTTCTAAAGGTTTTTGCTCTATTAAAGAGTTTAATTTAAGTATTCATATGTTTAGGTGGAGTTGAGTCTCGCTCTGTAGCCAAAGATTAATTCGTTCGGCAGTTATTAATAGCAACGATTTCTGTAAATCAATATAAACTCAACTCTGTATTACTGAAGTGAAGTCATTGATCCCCATTTCTTCTTGTAATAGATTTCTACACAAGTTTTCATGAAATGTCTACAACCGTAAGATCAAAAACCTAAATATAATTCAAGAATTACAATATGTTGTGAGAAACATATTGTAC
>JAQFZT010002624.1:0-11086 GCA_034696325.1 Camisiidae sp. | reverse complement strand
AATGTTCAATCGATACCTTTTCTAACATTTCTTTTCAAAGAATGTTTTAAAGTATTTTCGATTCCCAAAAACGGTTTACATAATACTTGCGTTAATTGATAGAATTAGTTTATTCTTATCTGTAAATCCTTGACATAATTAATCCAAAAGTCGTTTTCAGACTCAATGCAAAAATGATATATTGCTTTATATGAAGTAATTGTATGCATAAAGTATTTATTTTACAGCTAACTTGAAATCGATTTAAATATTTAAGATAACTCTAATCTACTCAACTCATCTTCGAGTTTGATTACTTTTTCCTGCTTTTAGAGATGAGTTGAGGACCAAAGAGTCAATTAAAACTTTAAAGTTGTCTTAAACAAGGCTCAAACATGACCTCGAATCTTGAGTGCTATTAAATGGTCCATTCCTTAAACTTCAATACCAGTACTTTATAAAGACTTGAGTATAATTAAGACAATCGACAAATATTTGCTTTCATAATTACCTCTATCAATAAAAGGATAATTTTGTAACCTATTTAAAATCAAAATCACTAAATTCGAGATTCAATTTATTCAACCCTTTCAAGTGAGATATCATTTAAAGTATAAGATAGAAAACAATGAAAGAAAGTTTTATACTTTCAAACCATTTTCAATATGAATTCATTTAAACATGAGTATAAAAATAGCACTTGAGTTACACATTATTAACATCACTCAAAGTTGCATTCGATCACAATTATAAGACTCATAAGATCTGTGTCTTATTTTATTATTATTTTAAGAGGAGAGAGACTCGAATCCACTCAAGCACTCAATTATTTTTTACTCATACTCTGAAGATAAAACTTAATCGAACTTTTTTTCCTGTAATTAATCATTGAATCAGATTCATTACTGACATCATTCAGATTCATTTGATTTTAATGTCTTGTCTTGAATGCCTATTGACCGCAAAAATACATCAGTTGAAAGTTAACAAGTATTCACTTTCTTTTTAGTTTGTATTGTTGTCAAGTTATAAACTATTGTGAACTTTCTATTTGAATCCACTATAATTTGTGAATCTTATAAATATATTATTGCTCAACTCACTTAAGATTCACACTTAATCAAAAGTTATAGATTTCAACAAACTTATTATGCAATTTCTACCATTTTTCAATGTTAAGTTATGTTTTAAAGCCAAAGTTTTAGAAACACGAGAAAATATCTATCAAAACCTCCTATCAATCCATTCAATTTGATTTTTCAAAGTTTGTTTTGAGTATCAAATAAATTCAATTACAAATCAAATGCACGAATGCGTTATTTGAATACATCTTTCGATTATTTGTTGTTTAATAATATCAAACTATTTAGATATTCATATATTATGAAAAGTTAGGATTTCTAATAATTAGTTTCAACTGGAAATACCATTCAAAAGAATTTATCAGCAAAAAGTTTCAAATCTTACTAAAATTTGTAAGAATGGTTTAGAAATGATATTTAGTTTTGTAAATTTAGTGTTTTTGAAACAGTTGGATGGTTTGCATTACACGTTTTTTAATTTATAAACTATGAAAACGATATCTAATGAAGCATTTATTTGAATGTGATAGCAATTGGATCAAACAATTGGTGTCGTTCTCCATCACAACCTTTATCATGTCCATTGTGTTCCATATCACTAGAAGGAATTGACATTAACAATCATTTCTATGAAGAAGTCCACAAAGTCGAAACTTTACGAAAGTAAGTCATAACCTTATGCCAGATATTATATTAAATTATCGTATATTATATTTGAAAAATTATATTAAGTATTAAGTTCACCGACTCTACAACTCTCTGAGTTTCTCTGTTTTTATATATTTATAAATTAAATGAAAAAAATTTGAGTGCCTCAAGAGATAGAATGAAGGGATAAAATGTCATTCAATATAATGTTTTTAACATTTCAATACATTGTTTTTTACAATTGTAACTCAATGCTTACTAACTCGTAAGCGTTGTGATGAGTTTTTGATCTCCCCTCTACTCATCTCTTTCTGCTGATCAGTGATGCACTACAACAGACCCCAAACTACAAGCTTTTTTATTGCCCAATTCCCTGCATACCAAAAGTGCGGCGGTTGTGATGTGCCACTCACGGAACGACAATATTCTACTATTTCAATATTATATCTCATTTGGCACAATTTTTCAGCTACTTTTTATTGAGATAATTCACAGCTAACATAAAGATTGAGATCATCAGTTTCATGCAAAACCTTCTTTCAATTAACATCAAATTTTAACATGACTTCGCTATTAGTGATATTTAACGATTATTGACAGTTCAAGTCGATATTATTGGGCAATTCGAGGGATCTTTTTTTTAAAGAAAAGTTTTTAATAATAAAACAGTGGGAAAGCAATAGGAAAAAAGAAAGAAATAGACAAGAGTCACAATCGATAGATTCGATGATGTTGTGTATGAGTGTGTGAATGCTCTATTGCCGTTGTCTTAGAGATGAGATGCCACTTACATCCAAGTGAACCAATTTTTCACAAGCAATTGTGGCATTTGATTTCATTTTATTTATATATCTTTTTCTACTCTTAACCCATAGATTGAACGATTGGGCCTACAGTTCAAACGAATTGGATAGTAATGAACAATTCGAGTCGAGATGTTCATCATTTCAGAAAAAATTGCCATATTCTCGATGGGAGGTTTGTTTTATATCTTATAATTTATTTGTAGACATTAAAGAAATAAACGCAAATACTAAAAGTAGTAAATAGTGATTGCATTTTGGAGTCAGCTTTTATCTCAACTCATCTCTGGCATTATTTTTCATTTTATAGACATTTCAAAGGGTTAAGCAAAATCGTCATTCAAGGCTAACAGGTATTCCATATTCACCATAATTAGTCAAATCAATGCTTTCTTAGAAAATCAACAAAACACACACTGTATTCAACTTTTTACTGGAATGCATGCTTACAATTATTTTAGTGCAAATTTGCAATTTGTAGTTTTGTTCGCTTATAAATTGCTAACATTTGCTTCATTTAAACTATAGTTTCTAAATTAAATGCTTTCATATTCAATTCTGTCTATTGAAACAATAGAAATATTAATTTATAAATTTTATTTCAAATTTCATGAATTAATAATGATTGGGTTCAAATATTTACAACTTGTATCAGATTGATTCGCAATATAGATCTTAATCCTATGTTTAGATTACTATTGAATTTTATGTAAAAATTCAACAGTAAAACATGGTTTTATATTTTTAACGTAGAATTTTCACAAATTTCAAACTCAAAATGCTCGAAACCTCTTTTAATACCACACAAAGCATGTAAACCCTGAACTCAATCAATTTATTCACACTAAACTTATCTTAATTAATCTTATCTGTTATTAAATGAAATTAAGAAGAAAACTTTTGAAACTATAAAATTATAAGAATCTATGATCATATTCAGCAATTATACGTCAAACTAGAAGAAAGTTTGAAACTGAAGAGTTGAGGAATGAAAGTGGAAGCAGTTCCTTAATGAGAAACGACACCATTTGGAACATAGGATCAGATATCAGTACAACTTCTCAGGTTAGTTATGACCAATTCGATTATTGTTAGCAGTCACGCAACTTATATAACTCTCTTAAGTGAATGACCACTTTTATGGCACTTGTAGTTAAGGCTGCGGTTATTTAGCTTTAACTGGAAATTATCTTAAATTTATATTGTTTATGACACTCAATATCGAATTGCGATTCAGTGAACAATCATATCGGAAAACCGTAGACAATAAGAATCATATTTAGAGAGGAATGAATGCTTGAGTTTTTGGTGCCCATCTTTAAGCCTTGTATTCTCTCATGAGTTTAGTTTAGAGACAGAGCTCTCTTTGCAGATCGAATTATTGACATATAATGTCAAAGAGAAAGAGTTGGGTTGGAGTTCGTCATTACCATTTCTTTATCACAGCAACATTTTGTGATGAGCTTATATAATAATCCCATTAACAATTACTAAACACGATGAAGAAGTGTGCACTCAATGGAAATGAGTGAACAGCGATTACTTATTACTCTGTACGACACAATTCTAATATATTGACATTTTTCGTTATGGGTGCTCATTAAACAATGATAACGAAGAGTTGTGACAATATTATAACAATAGTTGTCTCCAATTTATTGATCTTAAGCGCTTTGTTCACTTGCTTGCAAAGCAATATGAGATAATAATTCTTTGCTTATGACAACGATAAGTGCTTTTCCACTAGATATCCAATAAAGTCAACCGTTTTTTGTGTTGTGTGCGGAGTATTAAAATTGATCAGTACTGAATCAACTCAAAACAACTCTTCATTAATCATTCACAAAAGTTAAATCAGTTTTCCAGAAACAAATCCTAGAAAGAGGTCATTCCAAATCATTTTAAGATAATTCATGCACTTAAGCGACAAATAATTATTAAATCTTAATGTCTTAACGATTTCTATTTTCAATGTAGAAGAATGAAGACGAGGATGAAAATGATTCGTCATCGGAGAAAAATGTGGACGTCGTCTCTGATGTAGCGGATAATGAGAAGGAGTCTGAGTGTGAAAAATCAAGTGAGGGATGCAATACATCGACAAACAGGGATTCATCTGAAAGTAAGCCTCATATCAAACATATCGTTATATTTATCAATTTCTTTCTAATCTCTATAATACATAAACTGATAAGAATTTTGACTTATGATATTTCGGGGTATAAACTATTAGCTAATTATCAAATTTATATTCAAAACGCGGTCCAATCAATTTGTATTCAAACTTACTTAAGGGCACAAACGAGCCAACAATTTAATTAACTTTTTTCGTGCTATTAAATCACGAAAATCTCTTTAATGATTCTCATTAATGATAATAGTTTAACTTCCATTAATTTTTCTCTTTTATTAGAAGAAAAGATTCAAATCTAAAGAGACATTTTGTAATGATTGCAGTAATAAAATATTATTTGCATTATTACTTTTTAACACAAAATCAAACTGCACAAGCATTTAAGAGCTCATTATTCCTGTAATAATCATCTAAACCATGTCTTCAGATGACTTTATGTCCCTAAATGTCTTGAGATATTTTCAGTACTTGAATAGGTTTTTAAAATTCTCTATATTTATAGATGTGTTGAACAAGTCCATCAAAAATAATAGATATTGTGACTTATTTTTCAATCTATGTATTCATAAACTAAGTTATCAAAACTCAAATAACTCAAGTGTCAAATAATACTTTACATCTGTTATATTCATTGGCAAAAAGATTAAGTTTACGCAATAACTTGTGTGATTCACATATGCGAAGCACAAGAGTGTTAATTCTTTGGCATTCAGTTACTGTTGATTTTAATATTGTTAGTCGAGTACACTTTACTATGTCTGTGATTAGCAAACACTTTACCTTTAAGTTATCTTATTTTAATAAATAAGTGTATTTAAAGCTTATTCTATTTTGTTGGGCTATAGAGCTAAACAGTTTACTCTATAAGATATTGTCTTTCTGTGTCATATACTATAGTTGCAAAAAGTCGCAATGGGGTGACAGATGGCGAAGAGATAAAGCCACTCGAAAACGGATTAGCGTCTCAGTCAAATATTCAGAATAACAGGTATGGATTGATAGCTGAATTGTTTTCGAGTTTTAGCTACATATGTATTACAATCACATAGAATAATATTATGCTACTCTTAAACACTTAAAATCCACTTCAAAAAACAGTCAACAACATTCTTATTAAGTAATCTTTAAATATTATATTCATTGCTCACTTGATTTCAATAATCTCGACTTTATGTGCTTTAAGTTATTGGTTTTGCATATTTTTCTCCCCGAATGCATTGACGCGTTTTTGTGAATACTTTAATGTTGGAAAAAAGACTTGAAAAATGATGTCAAGTATGTTTCTTCCGGAAGTATAATCTATTAACTGTATTCCCCCTAAAGTTAAAAATGTGAATGTGATGATGTTTGTCACTAAGTTTCCTACTGTGAAGTCAAAAGTAAATCAAACACTAATCAACTTAGCGAACAGTCGGAGTCGAGACAAAAAGTGGCACAAACGGCAACTTTTAAATTAGGCGAATATATAACATAGCATTTCATAATTCAATTAATAATTCAATTCACTTTTGTATATTTAATAATCGTTAAGTGTTAGAAAACACATTTATAATGTCAAATCCAATTATCAGTTACTATATTAAGCTAAATGTTGAATGAAGTTGAATAAAGCTCTAAATGTTATACTCTTTCTTTGAAAATATTTTTAGTGATATTGAAAACATTCACGAAACCATTGATATATTGCGCAAACGAATCCGTGAGTTAGAGAATAAAGAGAATGACAGCAACAACAATGACTCAACTTGTTATATTTGCTCGGTATTCATCTTAATTCATTCAATTTCATACAATTTACTGATTAAACTTTTTCTTTTCAAATCAGAATCCTTTTACTAAACCGGTTGTATCAGTTGGCTGTTGGTATGTCTATAGAACATATTTTTCATTAATCAACTTTTAATAGTAATCGTAATTTAAATTCATTTTTCCGTTATCTTTAAGGCATGTTCACTGTGAGCAGTGTTGGATTTCAGTTGTGGTAAGTCTTGCTGTCTTTCACTTATATTTTGCATTCATATTTCAATTGTATTGAAAGAGGAAAACTCTCTTGTTTTAGGAATCACAGCGATTATGTCCACAGTGTGATACTGTTGTCACATCTCGCGACTTAAGGCGTGTTTTCTTAAACTAATTCACTTACTATTACATTTTCGATAGTGTTTTTTGAATCTAAACTTAAATAAAGTCTTGAAATTTTATTGTTTGAAACAAAAGTTATCTTAAATTAGTTGTAAAATTAGCTTCACTTTAAATAATTCGAGAATCATTACTAATGTTTTAAAATAAATATCGATGTAAATAATGATAATAAAAAAGTTTGTTTTAAGAAAAAGTTATGAACTTATTAATTACTAACTTATGAAAAGAAAAGTAGACACAAACATAAAACAAACTTAGATTTTGAAATTAAACCAAAAAGCACTCTATCGAATATGAAAGTTTAAATACACTGAAACTTCTGAATTCATAAGGATTTACATATAAACTCATCAACACTAATGAGCTTAAGGTTTTAAAAGTAAATTGTTATAGGGCTGTAACTACACTATACACTAGTGTCATATCTCTTTATTGTTGCAATTTTGGGACTATAAGTTGAGTTAAACTGATTAACTGACAGTCGAACTGAAGATCTATACATATATACATAGGGAGAGAAAATGAGGTTATCCTTCAAAGCAAAGGTATAGCAAGGCTTGGCTTAAATTAAAATAAAAAGTTGGAGTAAGAAGTTATTAATAAAAGTAAATTTATAGAGTGTGTTAATATTTTAGGTGTCTCTCTATCTCTATCTCTCTTGAATTCGGGTGCCGTTTAATGATTAGTCAACTGAAACTGGTAAGAGTTTGTGCTGAGCAATGTTTATATTTGAGATATTGAATAAGTAGGAACTGTAGACACTGTTATAACTAATTGGACGTAATCCTCTTATATGATGGATGGCATACAATTAGAGTGAGCCTACTCTCAACTGACTCAAGCGCTATTCAGTGCTTTCAGTTAAGAAAAGAAGCAAAAAGTGACATTTCACTAAATTCCAGATGTTTTAACCATCAAGAAGTTTAAGGCAATCAGAATGAATGCGAATGTTTGTACAAATATCAACACATAAGCAAATGTTCTAAGCTGTTAAAGAACGTCAACCAAAAGCAGGTGTTAAGCCAATGACGATATTGTTAAATAGTAACACAACTATCGCTAAATAGTACCACAAATGTGTCCATTCATGTCTCTTACAATTGCCGTCTCTTCTCTTTATTTTATATGACTCTAGATATATATAAAACTTATATTGCGAGTCGTCGTTATGTTATTCAGTTGTTGCGATTTATATCTCTCTTTCTATTCTTACTCGCGCTTCACTCATGACAATAACTCAACAGTAAAGTCAAGCATTCATTGCCCAAAGGCATCAATAACAGAGAGAATATGTTGACATTATTAAAGTTGATGTGAGCTCACTCTTAATGTGTAACTCATGCCATTCACTGGCCTCAAGGCTCGAACATTATCTTTTGACAACAATGCTTTCATAACCAATCATTAAATCACTAATAATTCTAAATTTCAATATATTTATCATAAATGAGATTCTGTTCATTATGTCTTACATTAACTTTAGGTCTTCAACAGATCACTAGAATTTAGACTAAAAGAATTCTGACAACAGTTTGAAAATACTTCTTCGTTATAAAGAATAAGCGCTTCCAAAAAAAAGATGAGAACCAATTAGAAAATAATAACTTTTTAGTTATTCTTAACTAATTTCTTAGAACTCATTCTTGGAAAACATCCAAATCTAAATTGAGTTAAACATAACTTATCACTTGAAAATATACTCAAGAATATAAACCACTGAATGCTGAAGAATCCATCGATTATTTTGAAGAACAATAACGAACTGTATTGGTTTGTATATACATTTCCGGACTATTTATTGTCTTTGAATACAGTTAAATAAGGGCTTACAGTATAAGAACTCTTCTTTTTCAAGTTTAAACAATTTTTTCGATCTATATTTCAAAGTAAAGATCAGTTTAAATTTAATATATAATACTTGAGAACTCAATCAGATTGTGTCAAAAACTTGTATTTGAGTAACTTTTTCATCTATTGATGCGTTAAAAAGTGATCAATTCTTGTCCTAAAATGACTGTCAATCCAATAGTTTTTGTCATTTTTTCAGTTGCAATGCTTTCGGTTTAGTTTCGAAAAAAAACTGATAGAAACAAAAAAACTAAGTATTAAATCATTTTCAAGCGATAATTTGTGAAGTTTTGGTTATCCTATAGTTAGAAATATTTAAAAGTAATGAAAAATATCCGCAAAAATTAAAGAATTATTTCTCAAATTAATTATGTTTTACATAAACTTGAAAAATATGTCTAAACTTTAAGAAACAAACATTAATTAAAGTTTCACATAATTAAAGTTACATTTTGAAGACTTCTTTAAATGAGTTATAACTATGAAATGAGTTTAGAAACATAGTGTATGCACTTTCACATTTGACTTTCACACGCAATTCATACTGAGAAAGTGTTTAAGAAAACATTAACTTTTATAACTAACACAAATTGATTTGTTTCTAGTTTTACAAAACAAATTCCTAAACAATTTCATAATTCATCATAAGTTTGACTGCAATATTTGCATCAATTTTAGGCTTTATTCAGATAGAAATATATTGACTTGAATTGCATACAAAGTGGCCTCAAATGATTTATTCAATTGTTTACATCTCAATATTTATAATAATTAAAAGAAATGAAAACAAATTTAGGGAAAAATGAATGAAAAATGAAATGAAAGTTTAATCTTTAGAGTAAATCCATTTGTTTTCTTCAAGAATGGCTTCTTCCTCTTCTTTAGTGAAGTCATTCTCTATTTTATACATTTCTCTGACTTCTTGACAAGTTTTACCTTTGAGTGAAGCGCAAAAATGTTTGGCTCCGACTTCTACCAAACCCTCAATATTTAAAAAATTAGCTCCAATTATAATATCAAAGAGTAATCCATTGTCATTCACATCAATGAACTCTTTGTCCCAATAATTTAACCCTTCATTTCGTCTGTCCTTCTCTTCTTCATCGAAATCTTCATCAATTGGTGGGTCTTCGAAGTGGTATTCAACCCATTCAATGATCTTTTTGAGTCCTTCATCAGTCATGGCTTCGTTCTGGAGTGGAATCGGTTTGTGTTCAGTGTTTTGTTCAGAGTTTTCGATCATGTCTGCGATGGTTTTCGACATTTTGCAGATGGCTTCCAATGAACAAAAATGAATATTTCCTGAATTACTCATTAATTGAATTTTTGACATTTTTCACTACTTCTTACAATTATTATTTAACAGATTAATTATCTGATAGACTATTAAATTCAAATCAATTGTGAAAATTTGTCACAATTCAACCTTTGTTTTTACGACTAATAACTATTGTGCACATCAAATATACATTAATACCTCTTTATGATTCAATTATTTAAAAATTATTCTTTTCTTTATTTTTCATTTTTTTTTCAATTCATTTCATCAGAATTAATCAAAATCTAATTTTTAAAACAAATATATTTAATTATAATCAAAAAGTTACTAATAAAATAGAAGTGTATAATGCATGCAGTGTTGAGTGTATTGAATATTGCGTTATGTTTAATATAGGGAATTGAATAGTACAGTACTTCTTGTTTTGATTAAGGGATCGTTTCATCAGTTTATTCAAAGTTAATCATAGAATGTACGCAAGTGATGACCACCAAAAGTACATTAAATTAACGTGAGTTGAAATAAAAACTTGTGAGAGTTTTAATCAGCGCCGTATCAGGAATTGATCTCTGGTGGGGACACGAATGTTTGATAGGCTAAAACTCCAAAATCAGATGAAAATCAATAAATATTCTCTATTTTATACTAAAAATTTAAATGATGTGCAAATGCTTGTTCTTTCTTTGGCCCCCTTTTGTCCATCACTAGTTACAGCCCTGGTTTTTATGTTAAATAAAAGATGTGACCGAATAACTAACTTTGGATCCAATTAGAAATAAACTAAATTAGTTGGACTTCAAATAAAGACGAGTGAAAGTTATCCAAAAAGCGATCTCAAGACTTGATTACATGGATCTGATGGCATCTTTTGCATGAATCATAAGTATTACTAAACCTGAGAAAGTTGTGTGACGGCCACCAGTCCTCTAAAAGTGAGTCTAAAACTTTTTGATCTTAACGGGTATTGATTACAAAGCGTAAGCTTAGGTTAAGGGTAAGACTTATGGCTTATCACAGAATAACGTCATGCTGTGATTGGCGTAATGTTTCACTCTTCATAATAAAGGATAAAAGAGTTGACAATAACTTCTTTTTGTTCAATCATCTATGGAAAGGACTATTTTAATTAGACAGCAGAAAAGCTGCATTTTGTTGAGCTCATGTCAACCTC
>JAQFZT010002623.1:0-11089 GCA_034696325.1 Camisiidae sp. | reverse complement strand
TTGATCTTTGACCTTTATATTAATTTTTCAAAAAAACCTTACTTGAAGCTGTAAATTGAATATTTCTTATGAATTTCATTAATTTATTATCTAATTTAATGCTGATCTTGTGCCATAAGCTAGATATTTAAATCGAAAGGTTTACAGTTTTTGGTTACAATTCAATATCTTTCAGACCTAAAAACCATGTCTTAATGCGTTATTGTTTTTGAAAATTCAGGTCAATGAATAAAATAAGAATGTTTTCATTTTTAATTATCGCTTAATAATAAAATTTTTAATAAAGTTCATAAAAGCTTCAACTTTTAGTTACAGTTTTAAATTTAGTTTTTTGATCAATTAATACAAGGGTTAAAGGTCAATATGGGCAGCTAATATTTTACACTTTTAAAACAATACAACAAAAAATAAAATAAAATTCTAAAGTTTTATTTGGCATAATTCCTAAGTAAGGTATTATACAGTTTGATTTAAAGTTATTAAAATATTTGCCATTAGATAAGTTAATATCATGATTGAGAAAATGTTGTAATGTAAATGCAATACTTATTTTATATTTTAAGTTCATTTACAAAATACATGTATAGGATTAACTTGTAAATAGGACTGGGATACGAACTCTTCAAATGAAAAATATGAGAAAAAATTTGATCAACTTTTCGACCTCTATTTAAAACTATATTATACAGAGCAACCATAAAACAGTAGACAAATGTATTGATACAAAATTTTATAGCGGTTTACAACTTGCAAAAAATCATTTTAAAATGCAAAATTTGAAGAAACCACCTGTAATACACAAATTTAAGATTGCAATTGCATTGTATTATATTATTGATAATTCAAAATAAAAATTTTTAAATATTGTTCATATATTCTATAATTCAAAAAATATAGACGTTTTGAAACGATATTTAGATTGAATTTTTTTAGTGACTAATTATAATTCAAAAAAGGTTTACAGTATTACAAAAGATTTTGTTCCGAAGCTATTCTGTGAGATAAGAAAATATTTTAATGAACTTCAAATATTTGTTCCAGTTATTCATTCACCCAAAACAAAGTTAAAAAAAATTATGTTAAGGTGAAGACATTGCATGACATTTATTGACCAAAACAAACTCTCAGTTTCGATGTAAAGCAAAATATTGAACTTTTGTTCTCTAATGTCTATTGAGAGGGGAGAACAAATGAAGCACATCAATAATAAAAGTAATAACATAGCTATCAAGTCATGAATATCTAGTTCAAGAGACAGGAATCACTGGCTATCATCTCCTCAAAAGTCTAGATTTTTAAGGTTATGCCTGATTTTTTTAAACTTGAGACCAGTTTTTATGACCTCTGCCGCACATCTGTAAGTTTTAGACATAATTTTCAAGTGAAAGTGAAACTGTGTCCCGAAAACAACTTTCTCCTCTATAACAAACTTCCTTTGACATAAAAATGTAATTCACGACTAATTGTATGTTCTATTATACTGCATGTTTATGAGCATCACCACTCCCTCATCACTATTATATAAAGAGATCTTTTTGTCTTCTTGAGATCAGTATTGAAAAGCATTTCAATCGAATTTCTTATTTTTTAATTTGTAAAATTTTACTTAAGACGTCTTAAGCACAAAATGTTCAAAGTAAGTGACTTTATATCATCTCTATATAAGTTTAACTGAAATTTTTAAGCTGTTTATAATACTGAATGAACAACGAATTTAAATACTTAAGAAGATTGAAAAAGTTGATCTTTCTTCAAAACTAGTATAGTATTAGAAATAGTTTTGATGTGTAACTATAAACTTTGAAAATATCTTATTCGAACTTTTATTTTTTCATTTAAAATGATATTGTAGTTCTTTCAAGAGAAGCAATAATTATTCCTTAAAAAGAATTGAAACAATACTTAAGAATTCTTTCCACATTCATTTCATTTTTTATTTCTTAATTAACTTACAAGTTCGTTGTTCTTTGCCTTGCGATCACATACGTAAATGCCGGTAATCTATTGAGAGGATTTGGTGGCTTTAGCGGTGGACTTGGATTGGCCGGTGGTTTAACCAGAGGTTATGGTGGAGCTGGACTAGCCTTAGGTGGATATGGTGGAGGACTTGCATTGGGTGGTTATGCTACAGGACTTTCAGTTCCGATCGGACCCGTCAACGCTGCCATTCAGAGCCGCAGAACTTATTCAGTACAACATTTAGCTCTACCACAAGAGCCTGCAATACCACAAGTCATTGAAGTTGATGCTCCCGTTCAACCCGTTCACTTCGTATTCAGATCTCAGTCCAGTCCAGTTCTTGTACAACAAGTACACACTCCATCTCCAGGATCATATCAATCCTCCCGATCTGAAGATGAACCCCATGTTCTCTCACATGAGGTCTATAAACCAATCATCCAAGAATTACGTGAAGTTATTCAGCCATTCCGTAAAGTTACCCAAGAAGTTAAACCAGTTCTTGAAGATATACACACTGTTGTTGCAAAGGGTGAGCCCAGACTTCGCGCCATCGCTCCCATTGCTCAATATGGAGCACCAGCTCTGTTGAAAGGCGCGTTATTAGCCAAAGGTTATTAATTTCACTCATCACATAACAAAGCATTTTCTCCATTATTATAATTCAAACAAAATTTATAAATAGACTTATTCTGATTAAAATGTAACGAAATGAAATATAATAAAATTATCTATCAGTCTTGATATTTTAGAAAATTGAAGTTTTATTTGATTAATATTAATCTCTTCATCAACTTTGTGGTTGATTAGAGCAAAGGCATGATAAAGAGAATGATACAAAAGGTTTGAATTTGTTTAAAAATGTTTTGGTAGCACTCCTTTCGTTTATTTTCAAAAGATATATTCTGATGAATTTGAAAATTTTGAAACATTAATTTCTTTATTTGAACTTTTCATGTGATAACAAATATTTACTTGATTAGAGTGAGAATATGAATCTTCAAATTTGAGATTCATATCCGAGATAATGATTATATTATACTAAAGAGCAAAATCGTAGGAAAACTGTCAACAAATTTTATGAAATATCTTTCAAAAGGACAAAAATTACAAACATAAATAAAATAATGTAGTTCTTTAATTTTCAATATGGTAGAGTTGGGATTACTGTATGACTTATTATAAAAATACATTCGATAATCAAACTATGGTAGCAATAATTTTATCACGTTTATCATTAGAATCAATGTATTATAGTTTGGATTTTATATTTAAGGAATTGTAATATAATAAACATTCAACTCAACATTTTGTAGTGTTATTATAGCTTTGAATATATTTCAATACTTAGAGGCAAAGAATGCATTTGTCATAAGACAGAAATACAAAAGGGACTCAATGGATATTTGATTTTTCTTATAATAAAATCAATTAGGAGTTAAAGTCATAAATATTTTACAAAACTTGATTCGAATAAAAAATTTCAAACTTATGATTAAATGTTATAAATAAAACTTCGATATTCAACTCAACCAAAACTTTCAATAAAAGCTCATTAATTTGACGCATAGTTTTATTTTCAAAATACAATTCAAATACTATTCATTGATAACTAAGAACTCATTATCAAATATTGTCAACAAATTCATTATTGAATTTTTCTTGTGATAAGAATTGGGAGAATAAATGTCTTAATTACTAATTTAAAACTAATGAACTTTTTCTTGTGTTTATTATAAATATTTGATAAAATCTTTGATGTTTTTATACTTGTAACAAAATGAGCTGATGCCCATATCTATTAATTTGTCTTTATAATTGCAAAATTACAAGGTTTTTTAAATTTGTGAAATAAATTTTCATCAAAATAAAGAAACTAATGATTAATTTTTTTCATATATGCACAGAAACATTGATAGAACCATTCAATTGATGAACTCAATCGTCAATTCGACAAGACATCAATTTGTCAAATACTAGTAAACACGATTTGAATCAGTCATTGTCTCTATCAATGAAAGCATTTTTTGATTCAGATATTTATGTGAATTAACTTAAAAATTGTGAGTTTAGAATTAAATAACTGTAAACAATTATTAGAAAAAGGTTTATAAATAATAAAAGATTATAATTTCAAATATTAATTTAATTTAATTGACATAAATATCTGAATCAAAACATGCTTTCAATAATGGAAACAATGAAGGACTTTCATTTATTTATCAAATTAAATCATGAGTTATGATAACTAGTTACTAGTTTTTGATTAGATTCAAATCGTGATAAACAGTATTTCACAAATTGATAAGTCTTATCAAATTGACGATTGAGGTCAATGAAATGGTTTTATGAATGGTTCTGTACTTAACAATTAGTCTAATTTATAAATACATTATTAAAAATTTTGGCTGTAGTCCAGAAAACGATTCATTAATTTAATAATCTTTCAAATCAAGAGTTTATCAAATCCCGGACTTCAGTTAGAATTTTTTAAAAAACTTGTTAAAAAAATTAAAAATTTTTACGATAATGGAATCTCTCTTTCAATAATATAAAATCAAGAAACTCTCGATTATTTATTCGATAAAGAAAATAATTTGTATAAAATAATTATTCAATTAATCATAATTACAATTTACACTACAATAAGAAATAATAGTTTTATGAATGTTTCATTATTAGGATTACTATTTATCTTACAGTTTTATAAGGTTTAGTTCATAACTATTTATCATAAACTCAACAGTTTAACTGAAAATTGCGTAAAAGAAATGCGCGATTTCTGCTTTTCAAACATAATGTGCTTCAAAAAGACATTTATCTGAGATTATTTAATGCGCTCATTCAATAGTTTAAAAAATCATAAGATTAATAATAATGTTTATTCATTTATTGAGATCTTCCAAAAATTTCAATGATAAACTCCAATTATATATCTTTATTAACTTATTTTATAAATTAGATTTTTGAGGTTATGCCCAATTTTTAAACTTGAGACTAGTTTTTGTGACCTCTGCCACACACTGAGAAGTTCAAGACATATTTTTCAACTGAAAGTGAAATTGTGTCCAAAAAACAACTTTCTCTTCTATAGCACACTTCCTTTGACACAAAAATATATTACTCGACTAAACGTAGTTATTATACTGCATGTTTGTGAGCATCACCACACCCTCATCACTATTATATAAAGAGAATTTTTTGTCAAGAAGAGATCAGTATTAAAAGCATTTCAATCGTATCTCAAATTTTTTAATTTGTAAAGTTTTATTTAAGACGTCTTAAGCACAAAATGTTGAAAGTAAGTCATTTTATATCATCTCTATATAAGTTTAATCGATATTTTGAAGCTATTTTGAACTGTTTATTATGATAAATAAATAATTAATCTTTATTACTCAGCATTTGTCAGTATAACTTTCTTTTAAATTTCTATAATTTTTCATAAAGTTTTTATAATTTAAAACTAAAATAATTTATTTCTTAAGGGAAAAAGATTTGAATAACTTTCAGAATTATAAGTCTTAAACTCATTTTCTGATTACTTTTTACAGTCCGCTGTTTTGTTACTCGCGATCACATACGTAAATGCAGGGAATCTATTGAGAGGATTCAATGGATTTGACGGTGGACTCGCATTAGCCGGAGGTTACGGCGGAGCCGGACTCGCTTTAGGCGGAGGATATGGTGGAGAACTTGCAGTGGGTGGAGGATATGGTGGAGAATTTGCATTGGGTGGAGGATATGGTGGAGAACTTGCATTGGGCGGAGGATATGGTGGAGAACTTGCATTGGGTGGAGGTTACGCCACAGGACTTTCAGTTCCGATCGGACCCGTCAACGCTGCCATTCAAAGTCGCAGAACATATTCAGTACAAAAATTAGCTCTACCACAAGAGCCTGCAATACCACAACTCATCGAAGTTGACGCTCCCGTTCAACCCGTTCAATTCCTTTTCAGATCTCAGTCCAGTCCAGTTCTTGTACAACAAGTACACACTCCAACTCCAGGATCATATCAATCCTCCCGATCTGAAGATGAACCCCATGTTCTCTCACATGAAGTCTACAAACCAATCATCCAAGAATTACGTGAAGTTATTCAGCCATTCCGTAAAGTTACCCAAGAAGTTAAACCAGTTCTTGAAGATATACACACTGTTGTTGCAAAGGGTGAGCCCAGACTTCGCGCCATCGCTCCCATTGCTCAATATGGAGCACCAGCTCTGTTGAAAGGCGCGTTATTAGCCAAAGGTTATTAATTTCACTCATCACATAACAAAGCATTTTCTCCATTATTACAATTCACAAAATTTATGAATATTGATTAAATAGATTTAATAGATTTAATAGATTTAATAGATTTAATAGATTTAATAGATTTAATAGATTTAATAGATTTAATAGATTTAATATAGTTAAAATGTAACGAAATGAAATATAATAAAATTATCTATCAGTCTTGATATATGTGAATATTCTATTTAAATTCTAATTTAATTTAGATCCTCAGAAGACAAAATTTGATAGTCCTCAAAATGAGAATAATCTCAACTTTTAGAATGTGTTTTATTTGACAGTTTAAAAAAGGATTGAGTACTAGTATAATGAATTCATTTTGTTTGAAATCAATTTTTCTTACTTTTGCTGAAGCTTCACAAAAGTAACATTTTTTCCTGGAGTCACTATTTTTTACAGTTCAAATACAGATAAGACAGTGAGGGAAACCCACATTTGCTTAAAATAAAATATATACTTCAGTGTAAGATATCTTTTAACATTAAGGTGTATTGCAATAAAGTATATATTTTAATGAAACTGCGCTTTTCTTTCGGCCAAAACTGTACATAAGTAGAGACTCAACATTCGGTAGTTTAAAACAGCAAAATTCGGTAGGAAATAACTGGGTTTTTCGGAGGTTTTATTTTCGGTAAAATAAATTTCTTTTTCATCAATAATTTATATTTTTAATTGAAGAGTCATTTTTATTATCACAATTAAAGTTCAATATCAGATGAAATCATTAAAAATTCTAAGAATAGGAATAGGAATGAAATTTTTTAAGAAATAGAAATTAAAATTGAGAATAAAATGAACATTAGTCAAAATACACTTATAAGTAGAAAAAATCTCTCAAATTCAACTGAAATCAAAGGTACATAAGCTGTTATGATACGAAAATCAAGAGAATTATCAACTGAAGTGAATTTAAGTAAGTCTATATTCTTCGCTAAACAAGACTTCAGAAACATTTCATTTAAAATAAGATTCACTTTTAGGTTCAAAGTTTGTTTTTGATGTGAAGAGTTCAGTCTAAACAAGTTTTTGAGCATAAATTCGTAGAAATAGGGACTTAAAAAGTAGAATCGGAAGTTCGATAGGAAAAACCAAGAATCGAAATTTTCTGTTTCTCAAAATTGATTTTTAAAATCTTTTACGGACTTAATAGTGAACTTAGAACTTTTCCCGATGAATTTTCGGTACCGAATGTGAAGTCTCTATACATAAGTTATTTCTGGGTTGCGGACGGTTGACCCAACGCCGTTTGACCTAATTGTTAGACCTAATGCCATTTGACCTAATTTTGAAAATGTAAAATAAATTGTTCAAATAAATAATTTTTTAAAATATTTATTTATATTGAAGTTTAAATTAAAATAAAAAAAGTTATAAATTTGAACAGTTTAATTAGATTTACAAAATGATGTGAAACGGCGTTAGGTGAACCGTCTCAGACCCGTTAATTCTACCTCAAATAAATAAAAAAAGCAACATTATTAAACAAAAGTTTTATTTAATGAAGAAAATAAAGAGAATTAATTTTTCAAATAATTACAAATCTAATTTGAGTAAGAGTTAACTTATCCAACCGAAAGTAGTTTGCATTATAAAAGAATGATTTCAAATTAATTGATGTGTTAATAATGTACACTAATATGAAACCTGCTGCACATTTCGAGATATATATCAATTGAATGTGAGTAATACTTTGAGTGGAAAATCTTATTAAATGATAATGTACAATCGCACAAAAAAGTATACGTCAAAATGTGCGCTTAAAAAACAATAAAAGCCAATAAGAGATGAACTAAATAAGGGAAAGATTGAATAAATAATAAAGTTTATAAAAGTTTTCATAATCTTAATTGCTTAAATATTAAAGTGATCCCTAAGTATGTTAGGCGCGAAAAAGCTCTATTTGATGTATACTTTTTTGTCCGATTGTACAATAGACATTTTATATCCATACAATTCAACTCTATCGTCAATTCGATAAGACTTTAAAATCTATAAAAATTAAATGAAATTAATATTCGAAACTTAAACCATTTATTGTTTATAAACGACTACATAATAACTGTTTAAAGTCTGAATTGACAATTTTTCATTTAATTCACATAAATATTAAAATCAATACATTCTTTTATTAATAGAGACAATGACTGACTTTTGTCAAAACACAAAATGACTTATAAGTTATGATAACTAGTCATTTGTTTTTTAATAGATTCAAATTGTGATAAACAGTATTTTACAGATTTATAAGTCCTATCAAATTGACTATTGAGTTGAATTGCATGGTTATAAAATGACTATTGTACTTATGCACAAACATTTCATTCTGCACTTATATACAATTTCATATAATCAAAGACTTAAATTATTGAACATTAAAACCTTGAAATCCAGAAGAGATATCAAAATATTGAAAATTGTACATAAAATTAAGAGTAATAGTTGTGAAATACCATTCAATTGGATTTCTTATTAAAATTTTATTCATCTGCTAGAAATTGCATTTTAATTAAGACTAATTTTAGATGAATAGTGTTGGAGAACAAGAACTTTTTTAATTATTGTATTAAACTTTTTAATGGCTTGCCTATAAAGGCTCGAAAGGAATGTAGTTTTAAAAAATATGTCGAAATTTTAAATTAAATTTTATAACTCTTCAGGTGTAACACGTTATATATTCGATGCTTAAATGCTAAATAAACTATTATTATTATTATTTTTATTATATATTCTACTCTTAAGTACTATTTGAATAAGTTGTCTCTACTTAGAAATTACTGATGTTAGAACTGATTCTTTTTGTAAATTTAAAGTTTTTTAATACTTCAAATTCACTCATGAAAATTAATTTTATTTATTACTCATTATTAACAGCAAATGAATGAATTATTGTTATGAATGAGTTGATAAAATAGATTTTTGAAACTATTAATTCGAATTTTTAAGAGTGAGTGGAATAACACATTTAATGAAGTTCTGATCCTTCCTCAACATTTGGACTCACAAAATCATGAGTGTTCAAAATGTAAATTTTATCAATCGATAAGTAAATTTTATACACATAGCATTTAATAAGTTAATCATATGAGGAATAATTCATCAATTCAAGAGACTTTATTTTTCCTTAATTCAGCCAAAATAAAAATAAAGCAAATGAGTAGTTACATAAATAAAGATTTAATAAACAAATAAAATAATTATGCTTCTGCCTAAAAATTCTAAAATATTGATATATAAATGAAAAATAGCAGAGTTACGACTAAAGATCTTTTACAGATGAAAAGATGCTTCGAAGTAATAATCGGCGATTTGATTAAGGAATTGTAAATCCATAAGGAATTACCGACCCATCAATAGGATTGATGCAGTTACAATGCCAAGTTGCAAATTCATCTTTCTCAGATGTCCAACAACAGAATAATCTAGTCTAAAATGATAAAAATAATCAAAATTATATAAAATATGGATTTAATTCAAATCAATAGGTATCAATTATTATTATTACTTACTTGATTTTTTTGCACATTCTTGAAGGCATTTGTTATTACCATCATCATTGCATTTCTTACGATCAATGTCTTCAGCGAAGATATTCTCGCATCTTTTGCAGCGATCGTCTTGTCCAGAAATCTCTACTATAGTGAAGACAAATAGAATAGAAAGAGAAATTATTAGTATTAAACTGATTGAATTCATTTTTTGAAATGGTGTTGCAATTCACAAAAATCAATGAATTTTTAAGTTTAAGTTTAAGTTTTTAATGTTTAAAAATTTTGAGCTTTTATACCCAACAGATTCCATAATTTCGATGTATATGAATAGAGTTTCAAGCGATAAAAAGGATGTAGAATTTGAAAATACGTTCTGTCACCCAAATAGGAAACGGATGTACTAAACTTTGTGAATTACAAAATTAATGCTATTAATGCTTATACCACTACTCTTTCGACATTTTATTTTCATTGTTTGAATATATTAAAAATTTCAATTAAATTAAAGAATAATGAGAAATAGATGAATCTTTTAGCCATTCTAAAAGACATATTTAGTTTCATCTCATCAATAATCACTATTATTAGGAATTGAAAGATAAGTACAGTTAAAACTTCAATAATGCAAACGTGTAAATTCTTTTAATTAAAGCATTGTATAATTTTTCATGTGTATTGATTAAAGTAGACAATTTCAAGCACAGGAATTTATTTAAACAAGATGGATTCAAGATGAAATAATTTTTCAAAATGACTAATACGTAAAATAATATAAATACAATTTTCTCGACTTAGGCAATAATGGAGTAAACGTATGTTTTCAAGTGATTTGCAGAACATAAGCTGTTTACTTTTACCTTAAATGGACAATTTTTTATTGCATAACATCCGCATTAAAACACTGATTCATTTATGTTGAAATAATGCACAGCAACGGAAGTCCTACAATTTAGATTTAAAGTGTTCTCTTCTATTCATAACTTGATTGACAAAACACATTTTTAATTGTTTCTTTTGTTCTAAAAATCGTATTCAACACATTGAATTGTTTTTCATATACATTGAAATTATTAACTATTTTGAGTTTAAATGCAAATAAATATTAATTTCCGTTATTTCTGGTTATTTCTATTATTTCTGGCAAATTATTAGTTTATCTCAAAAATGAGTGGAATCAGTTAATAATATTCATTTCTCTTTTTATTCTATTCCTCTTCTAGAATGTAGGGTAAACACTATCAAATGAATCAACTTCGCGGTTAACAAATGAAGAGCAAAAATGAAGAGGAGCGTTAGCAAAATATTTTTCTATCTAAAGGGCTTAAGAAATATATGTTATAAAT
>JAQFZT010002622.1:0-11098 GCA_034696325.1 Camisiidae sp. | reverse complement strand
AAAAAAACTATTTGCATAAAATTTTTTGTTTAGATATATTTTTCTAAAGGGGAATAAAATACCCACAAGTTTTAAGTTATATTGAAGGCTTGCGCGTGAATGAGCGTAATGTTACCAATAGAAATAAGAGTGCTTTGTAATTTGTGATACGGTTTGAATGTATAAATATTACATAAAACATTAGGGATATTATCTTCCCAGTATACCGTTGTTACTTTTGTAAGTAAATCGGTTATTATGTGATGAACCCCCTGATGATAATTGACAGACAAGCAAACAAACGAATGCAAAAAAACAAACTTTTGACCTTCGAATTACTAGAAAGCACTGAATTATACGGGGGAAGAAAAGCTCGCGTTTTGAGAAAAGTGGGGAGTTATGAATACATGTTGTCAGATTATAATTAATAAATAATTAATTTAATTGATAAACTGATAGGAATTTCACGTGAAAATAGCCAATCGTATTAGGTGTGTTGTCCTGAAATTTATTGGCAAAGAACCGAAAGGCTGATTTTACACAAAATTCCAACCTTTTTTTGGGGCGATTTTCTCCCATATTTCTGCTGAAGGGTTAAACTATCGACTAGAATTGATCAGGTTCTAAACAGATCGAGTCGAATATGATATCATACGACTCAGCTCGGTGTACTTAAGTAAATGATATATCACACTTGGGACTTTGAATTCGGGAATCTATCCTTACTGAACCAAGTATTATTTTTTAACTTTTTTTGCTTTTTCATTCATTTAATTATTATTATATATTTGAGTAAATTGAGTTTCCGAGTTAGGATATCCAAGTGTTTTACATCATTAGATTCATCCCGCTGAGCTGAATCGAATGATACCATACATGACCTGATTTGTTTTGAAACTGGCCACTTCTGACCAAAAATTTTAATAAAAACAAGAAAAGTTCTACTTGAATCACAAAAAATTAATTTTGATAGTAAAAAAGTTAGAAAAACGAAGTTTTTTTTCAAAAAAAGTTTTACAAAAAATCACTTACAGGGATGTGGAGGCTAAATACATATCAAGTGTACTTATATAATCATTTCAAACTTTAGTATAAAAATTCAACTGACTATAAGTGACCTTAATATTTCTTTCCATTATGTTTCTGTGGGCTACATTTATAGCTACATTTAAAACTAAGCTCTTTATCAAATATTGAGGTAAAAAAATTCAACTGACTAGAAGTGGTCAGAATATGGTCGGATTCGGTCAAGTGAGGAATCAAATTAAACAACTCAATAAACTGAATCTAACGATGTATCATACATGGGGGTGGGATGTCCGAAAAAAGTTTTCACCATAGAACTCCATGTTTAAAATAACCAAAATTTTTAACATGGGATCCTATAAGAATTTTTTTTTCAAAAATTTATTTCTCGGGAACCGGTAGTCCTATGATATGGCCACTTCATGTCGTTTTGGACCAAGGCAAGGGCTCTCCAAAAGTGCCCCCAACCCACGAATTTTATCCCCCCGTATCTCCACCACTACCTAGATTTTCCTTATAAGCTTCTTATTTAAAAGCTTACGTACTGCCGAGTAAATTTTGAATACAATTAGACAATATTGTCAGCACTTTTTTAGGTTGAACTGTACCTTTTGATTATTTTATTATTATGAGTTAAATAAATGAAGGAGACATAGGTTTTGGATTTTTTCCAAGTTTTTTTTTATTATAAAAAGACACACATAACGTAAAACGAACACAAAAATGATTATTATATTTAAAAACTAAATATCACTTCAATGTATACTTTATAATAAAACTAATGTGAGAAAAACGCACGTTACACTATATAACAAGTATAAAGAGAGAAGTAGAAGTAACTTATAATAAAATGTTATCTCATTATATACTTTTACAAAATATTTTCTAATGCATAACTTAAAATAAACAACTTAAATATAAATACAAAAAAAGGAATTAAACATAGTTATTTAGTAAATAATTTTTTCCCCAAAGCCATTCCAGGTTTCTGGAATAGAGGAGAAATAAGTTAGATATTTATGTTTGAAAAGGGGAAAAAATCTAACACAATTTTGATAATATGGTTCCCTAAATAAATATATGAAATTAGTAAAGGGAAAGTGGGACATCACACTCTTGCAAAACAGTGTCTGTTAATATATATACTTCAAATTTTTTCAACGCCCATCCGTTCGTGAGATACGACCACTTTTGTGTATTTCTGTTTTAATTTTTTGCTAAGTGGCTGAGATTTTTACACAAAAGTGGGCATAACTCTTGAACAAGTAGGCGTGGCTAAATAAGTTTTACATCAATTGATTTGTCTTTTTAAGTACTATCGATTAGACCCTCCCTCGATTTTTAACTTGTTAATTCGACCATAATTCCACCATAAATAAACCACCATTCCGACCATAAATAAAAGTATGATATTTAACATAGCCGAACTTTTCAAAGAAATTGTTGTAAACTTTGCAATTGTCACTCATAATGACGCTATATTTATCTAAATATCTTTGAAGAATAGAAATCAAAGTATTTTCGCAAATTCCTCCATAAACTCATATTGATTGAGTTTTTAAGTAGCGACCTCGGTGGAATTTTCTTTCGCAGAGATGAGATTCATCAATTTCCACAATTCGACCAATGCCGTCTACTTTTCTCCCGACATATTCGACATAATAATAAATCTCATTTTACTAATTAAAATGATTATTTAGAGTTGGATGCTGATGATACAGTTTGATTGAATGAATAAATTTATTTTTTTCTGTATAAGAGTAAACCATTTCAACTGAGTTATTTGAATAAATTTTAATTGGGAAAATTACTATTTAATTTAATTTTTTGAATGTATTAACTTAGTTTGTGGTGTTTAAAACTGAGTTCATTTTACTTGATTTGAGTTAAGGTTTAATTTAAATTACAAAATTTTCGGCTTTTCTGTGGCCTAAAAAGGTCCAGTCGATTTTTCGGAAATTTTTTCTTCAATAACAGCTTATTTGCGTTTAACGTTTCATGGCCGATAATTAACGGTATGACTTGTAGATCAAATTAAAATTTTCCAAATTCGAGAATTCTCGGACAGACAAAGGTCTAATCGATTTTCGGGAGTTTTTTAATTCCGAAACTATTAATTTCCGGAAAATGAAATTTATTTATTTGAACTCAGCTTAAATTATAGATTCAAAATATATGAATATTATTTCCGAAATCTCTGGCCGACAAAGCTCCAGTATTTTAATAAATCCACTGTTCTACTACGCCTTATCAATGCTTTAATATTCTAAATACATATTATTTCAAATGAATAGTGAATCTTGAGTCTAATTGATATATTCATCAAATTCTATAATTACTTTTAAATGACTTTTCATAAGAGAAATTCTATTTTAATTCCTTTATAAAGGGTGATGGGCGAATAAGCCATTCTAACTAGACGAGCTATTTTGATGGTATCAAAAGATAGATATCATAGTCGGACATATTTTCTCTCAAGAAACCATATGTCTATCATTGATGGTTTTTGAGATAAAAATTTATTTGTGAATTATTTTTAAAATAGGCCCTATGGAGAAGAAAATGATTTCAAAAAATCATTTAACCCGCACATCAGCAAAATTTTTACTAATTTTGAGGAAAATATCAGAGTAGTAGCCCCCTAGATTTTTCACAAAGATATGTTGAAGTTTTGAATTTTTCAAAAATAAATTTTTTTGAAAAGTCTCTTAAACGAGTTGAAAATGGCATCAATCAACTCCTCTCATCTCAATGATCACTTATATGTAACTATTATATGAAAAATTTCTCTTGTTTTCAAGATAATCGACTTCAAAATTCGATTTTTCATCGAAATTAATTATTATATTGAAAAATCATTCGTCTAGAATGAGATGGGTTATAAAGGTGAGATATTCACCTCAATTAATGATAAAGCAACCCTATCTCATTTGTTTAGGTAAAGATCATACAAAGGTCATAACTTTTTCGATGTAATTTTCATCTTAGAAATTAAATATAATGAGATCAATAGGAATGAGCAAAATCTCTCACTTATCCATTCGTTGAGATCCACTCACATTAGTATAAGGGCTTTTTCATTCATCATAATCATCTTCAATAACATATCTCAAGAGTAAATTACATCATTTCTTCCATAGTGAGTTTCGGGAACTCTGTTCATCTATTGTCTCTTCAGACATTTGGATGTTTGTCCGAACCAACTCGTATAAATTTAGGAAAATATGAATTCTAAATATGTTTTGAACTCGTTTTTTCTCATTATATTTAATTTCTAAGTTGAAAATTACATCGAAAAAGTTATGATCATTGTGTGATTTTGACCTAAACAAATGACATAGGGTTGCTTTATCATTAATTGAGGTGAAATTTCAACATTCTTTTGTGAAAAATCTAGGGGGATACCACTCTGATATTTTGCTGGTGTGGGGGTTAAATGATTTTTTGAAATCATTTTCTTCTCCATGGGGCTTATTGTAAAAAAAATTCACAAATAAATTTTTATCTCAAAAACCATCTATGATAGAAATATGGTTTTTTAAGGGAAAATCTGTCCGACTATGATATCTATCTATTGGTACCATCAAAATAGCTCGTCCAGTTACAATGGTTTATTCGCCCATCACCCTTTTATTTTTACTAAAGTTCACTCAAATTCAATTTAATTAATTATTGAATATAAGGTCTATTAAGAATATTAGTTGCTTTGCAATAGATTAATAAATAAACTTGTAAATTTTATTCACAATTTTTTGAGGAAATGCAACTATTATTTAGCTTTCAATTATAGGATTTTCAATAAAGATCATAAACATAATTATTGTTGAAATTTTCCTAACTTTCAACTCCACTAAAAACACTCAATATTTCCTCCAACTCCACCTCCACTGAATTTTTGCAAGACCTTGGAAACTCTAATGTATTATTGATACTGAAATTGATATTCAATTGAAATTTTTGTAGGAGAGTCATTTATCGTTGTAGAAAAACAATTATTCAAGAAAATTTGTCAAATTATGTGATCACATAATTTATGTGAGTTAAGCCAAAATTATATGAACTTATGTGAATTGATAATTTTTATGGCAATGTCAATGATCCATTCAATTTACAATCATTTTAAATATTTTTCAACTACAAAATAAACAAATAAAAATAAACATTTAAATGAATGTGTTCACAATTTATTTAATTTGAATGTCTAATACACAGAAACTACACGGCACAATAGCAAATTACACGAAATATAATTTGAAGGCTTCTCACTTCTAAATTCATAATTCATTAACGATTACATTACGAGTTATAATACTGATTGAGTCTTGTTTTAATAACAAACTTTTTCCATCCTTTCACAGTAAATATAACTTTATTCATGAAAAGTAAATAAGTTATGATGAATGACCATTTCAAACACCAAACACAGAATATCTAATTTTCATAATATTTTTCTAAAGTTACAAATAATATCAGCGAATTATTCAATAAATAAATTAAACTAAACTTGAGTTTAGAAATGAAAAATATATTTATTTGATCTTTAATTTTTGTTTTAACTATAATGTAAGTAAATATTTTTTGTCTAAAACCTGATTATAAGTATAAAAAATTTTGATAGGTTTTTGAATAAAAATTCTTATTAAAAAAATTTTTTTAGTGACAAGTGTTTAGAATCGACAAAAAAGTAATGCAAACTATTGACAGCTATTGATTTACCAAATCTGTCTAAAATTATCGAAACAGGTGTTGAGTTTGTCTACTTTTTGTTATATCTTTCACCCCACTTGTATGCTTTACATCCCTTTTTAATGTATGTGAAACACAGCTTACGGTTTTACCCATTATTATTAGTTGGCTTTGTAGGGGGTTTTCATTGAATCCCATATTGAGTGGGGTGAAAGATGTAACAGAAAGTAGTCAAACTCAACAGGTATGGCTATTCTTATCGATAACGATTTCATTGAATGCGTCTTCAACACAATCAAGAGAATTTGGACAAAAGAAAGGAATAAATTGGATGTGAGTATTGTAAAGGACAACATTTGAGCAAAAGTCAACTTTTCAATGACTTTTATGTAACAAAAAATAAGCAATTAATTATAGCCTCAAAAACAACTACAAAATATAATTTCAAAAAATAACTTGTAAATTTTCTCTTGAAAAATAGATTTCATTGCATTCTATAAAAAAATTTTTGTCGTTAGTTGTTCATTATTTTCTAGTTATATTTTTTGATTCAACAAAGATTATGTCCATCACTGCTTTTAAACAGTTGCGCTTCACTTAATATTAGTTGAACTGAAACCTGATTGTATAACATTTCAATGAATGCCAAACGAAAAGTTCGTCAAACAAATTAAATAATCATTTTTGAAAAGAAAAAAATTATTTCAGTTCAACTCTATTTCAAATTCTATAGCTAGTAAACTATGAAACAAATCCTACTCAATACAAATTATTTGAATGGGTGTTAGTTTAATGCTTCCTATTATCAATATGAGTAAATTCTTTCTTTCAATTTCATGTGTTTTTTCATTTCTATATGAAGTTTGTTTTTCTCGTCAATAATTTTGAGTTAACTTTTTATACAATTAAGATCAACATGAAGAGCAAAACAATATTTGTTAGATATTTGACATGTTTAGTTTGTATGAAGCCTTTCAATAATGATTTCTTCACAAATTGTCTGTAAACATAACAAAAGTTTGGAAAATGTTTTGAAATATACTTCACGTAAGTTAATGTTTCTTTTTTACCGACAGATCAACAGATCTGTCAACTTTATAGCCAAGCATTCGAATTATCTCAACATTTTTTCAATTTAATAAATAGTTTTTATTGTTTGAATCATTTCAAATGACTTACTGTACAATAGAATTGAGAGAAAATATAAAATCAAGTTTAGAATTAGTTTACATTAATTAAAGTAATTATAAAAACATAATTTGCATTGAAGTAGATTTATATAAGAGTATATTTATTAACTTGAAATTACATGACATTTGATTGAATGTTTTTATACTATTTTATTGCATACAATAACTTACGTTAATTATTACATTCTTTTTTAAACTAAATCTAATAAAATGTAATTACAGTCAAAGTATTGTCTTGAGATTCAAAATAAGTTCACATAATATGAAGGCCTAAACTTAAAAGGAGTCTCAGCACAAAAATATTCTTTCTAAAGGGCTTAACAAATTCAATAAAACTAAAAATCTGGACCTTTGGTCGTTGATTTCGACCTTTTGAATGAATTCTAGTGTGTTTAGAGAAAAGAATTTGACACACATTTTGTGTAATTTTATGTAATATTACACGTAATTTTGCCTCTAATATTCTCGTAATTATACTTCGCCCAACTTTATTAAGGAGTGAAGTGTTAGATAGTGTTGTTTTCTTGATAAAGCTTCAATGCTATTGTCATTAAATAAAACACTTCAGTTTCCAAATATTAATCAGTCTATAGATGAGAGACAACACTATCAACTTCAAAATTGAAAATCTTATTTATCAAAAACTATATAATTTACTATTAAACTAATATTTTAAAAACATAAGTTTGTGTGACTTTACGAGTTAATCTTTATTTTAACACAAAAATTGCATAAATTGAGCCTTTATTAGAAAATAAATATTAATTAAATTTTTGCATCTTTGATAAATTAATTCTTAAATTGAAGATTTTTTTATCAATTACAATTGATAGCAAAAATGTCAGTCATGAGGTTATTACATGTCTCCACTTAAAGTCAATGCAAACAATAACTGTCAATATATAAGTATTCCTATTATTTAGAAATGAAAAAAAACTCTACAAAATATCTATATAAATCCTTAGAAAATTCTCACTTTATATTGTCATTTAAGCATAATTTCCGAGTATAAAAGACCATAAGTTTGATAACAGATACTGAGACGAACTCCAAAACATCTGGATTATTGTTAGCAAATTTGGCACATAATGATCGGTAATCTATGGATAGATTAATAGTTTTGTGAATTTTTGAAATAAAAAAATAAAAGTACTGACTGTTTCAAGAAATAGAGGAATGTTAATGTGAACCCATTGTCTCACATCTTTAGTCGAAGCCAATAAATAAAGCATTAGTTGCGAAACTGTTTGCCAGAAAATATCAAGACATAAAGAAATAATTGCATGGATTGACTCCCAATATTGAGGAACATTGGCTTTAATTGAGTTTTCCAAATATCTATATAGGATGAGATGTAACTTAATTTTGAGTTATCAAAATTTCAAACTCAATTCAATACTTATATGCTTTGCTAGAATAAAAATGTGTCTCTTTTATAGCTTTTTCTGCCATCAATAATGGATTCGATTGTCTCAAAGTATTTCCAATCAATGTCTCTTCAATAATAACGGAGTCAATAATTATTTTTAAATAAATAATATATAGGAATCAAACTTTACTTTGAAATATTGGTTTTAATTGATAAGCCATGAATGCTATGATAATCACACTTAACAGAAGTGAAATAAAATGAAATGAAAAAATCCAGTTTAACACTCTTTTGGACAGTTTCTATAGAGAAATTAATATTTAGTTTCATTTAAAGAAAATAATGTTTAATAGTTTAATAACACAATGAAAGTAAATGACAGAATTGAGAGAAAAAGGCAGATCTAATTCAGTGGTCACTTCTTGAGATGATAAATGATTTCACCTTCTTTTGAGATGACATATCATTAGTTTGGGTTAAGTCTTCGATAGTTCGAAGTAAAGTTCGTTTTTGTTTTTTATGCTTTTTTCTCAATAAAATGTTTTGTTGAATGATATCATTGACAACTTTCAATAAACTTGCGACACAGTCGTGGTTGAGATCTCTATCACAGTAGCATTTATCACATTTTCTTTTGCTTCTATTGAAGCTGCAGTTAATTGTATGACTTTCTAAATTTTCTAATAATAAGGTTTCACAACAACCAAACTCACTATTATTGCATTTTATTTTCAATTGTGCCAACATATTAGTCAATAGTCTTCAGATTATAGTAATTGAGATAAAAATTATTATAAATTAATAATTAAGGAATAGCTCTATTAAATACCTCGGAGGTCGAGTTAACTGGCTTTCAAAGAGTTCTTTCCTATCAAAAGGACATGTTTTGTTTGTCTGAAGCCATTCTATGATACATGTTTTGCAGAATGTCTGGAGACAACAATTGGTTATAACAGGACATCGCAATATGTCTTGACATATACCACAAATTAATTCTCGTCTCTCTATTTGTGACAAACCAACAAATCTATTCAATTCATAGCCTGGCATTTCTTTCAAATTAGAACAATTCAATTCAATAACACTTCAATTGAAACTCTAGTATTTTATAATAAACTTCTGCTCAATAAACAATTACTGGTGGTATTCATTATCGTACGACAGATAATTACTTGGGTGATAATTACTAATCAGAATATACATTTTCTAATGTCTTATCTCTATTACAACATTCAAATTTTCAATTTTTTTCTAAACTTTCTCTTTTCAACAATTTAAAAACAATTCAAAGCTTTGGGTTGGAATTCAAAACTTTTTTCAAGCTTTTTTTGATGGTTAACATGATAAGTTTGAAGTTCAATAATTCTAACTTTTAGTCAATCAATTTCGAGGGTATTGTTTCGAGACAAAAACAAAATATTTTAGTTTTAAGCCTTTTTATTATTAAGTTAAACTGAAAGTCTGTTCTCATTCTTGAGATGAAATTAAAACTAATTCTTTAATACATGTTAAATACGAAGTTAAGTTAAATACAAAAATAAAGTGCAAATAAAATACATGAAAATCAAGCGGTTGCCTGATATACAGTGATAGTTAGTTCTGCGAATTCAAAACAAATATGTTTTCCTATACTATAAGTGATATTAAAATCTCCGAAATAGCTGAATATGAAGCACTGCCAGTGACCGCCATATTTACTTTCCATTTGATTCTTAATATATGAAGTAATGTCAGTCAATGTCTCATACTTTTCAATAGCTAAAAATGTGATACGTTTTAAGTCTAAAATCATAATTTTCTTCATATCTGATCGTAATATTGTTATTTCGCGCTTTATTTTTCCTGAACGAAAACGTTGTCGCATGACTTGTAAATTAAGCTAAATTTAGATAATTATTAGTTCATTATTTCCAATAGTTTCAGTTACAGTTAAAAATTAAGAGATCAAAAATATAACTGTTAAGTGAGTTATGGTTTACTTACAAACTGTGTTTTATAGATTTCAAGAAATAACTTTCCAAATTTAAATTTAATCAAATATCCGGTTTCATACGTGAAAAAACAATTCGACAAATTATTATAATTTGCAATACAATGCCATCGATTACCGAACTCTTGATTTAATTTTTCAACAATATTCTTGCAAACAATAAACATACTGTTATGTTCGCGAATCTCTCCCTTCACAATAAAAGTTATTTTATTTGTAACTTCTTCAGTAGTTTCGTTTTGAGTTATATCAGGATTTAATATATATTTTCGGGCTTCACTCAATATTTCTTGCTCTGAAATCTGTGAATTTAGCCAAAAAAAAATATTATTCCCTAAAATTTAATCCTTATTTTATAGAAAAGTTGAGTTTCACTAATTTAAAGACCCATCAAATTAGAAAAAATTATCATTAATTAAATGACAATCAATAAACACTCAATCAATAAGTACTGAATGTTTTAAAATACTATCATATAAAAGATAAATACAAATAAATTTCATCTCAACCCAATTGGCATCACTTAACTGTTGAAGTTCTTGAGTTAGAACTATTGAGACCTCGAGCGTTGGATAACTGTTTTTCTAAGTTTTCTTTTTCTAACTTCAATTCTCTCAACTCCCGCAACAATGACTCTTCTCTTTCAACAGAATGGAATTGAGTACTAATTTCTGGTCTAATACTAGTAGTGATTGACTCGCATTTCTTTAATTTGTTCACATTATAACGACATGAAAGTAAGTGATGCGGCAGATTCTCTAACGTTAAAACTTCTTTACATCCTTTTTCACGATAATCACACTTTAATTTAAGTTTTCCCAACATATTAACCATTGCTCTTAAGAGGAAAATATCAAA
>JAQFZT010002621.1:0-11105 GCA_034696325.1 Camisiidae sp. | reverse complement strand
GATCAAAAATAATCAAAGTTAAGGCAAAGAAAACCATCAAAAACCGTGCGACTCAGTTTTGCAAACGACTGTACACTCAAAAAAAATTTCATTCGATTTCATCAAAATTAAAGCATAGAAATCCAGAAAACCCCGAGAAAGGTTTTGTCGCAGACTGTATATGCATGTATATGCAATTATAGATTATGAAAATTGATCAAAATAGGCAAAAACTTACTTTTAAAGTGATTTTCTATTAAGTAAATCATTTTTGAGTAAAAAGCTCGAAAATTCATTCGGCCAAAATATTTCAATCGATTTTCGAGTTAGAAAAATTTTCTATCGAAATACCTTCACAACTTGAAAAATTGTTTTTTCAATTTGAATATGACTGATATTATTGAGTTATCTCATTCAAATTGCATAATTCTCAATTTTTAATCAGTTGGCACACAATAGAACTCAATTTTAGTCTTGATTCCAGTGCCATAAAGTCCTAACTCGAAAATAGTAGTCTCAGATCTCTTATAAAGAGAAGTGAGAAGACCGAAACAATCTCTATTTTGAGAGCTCGAGTATATTGCATGACTCTCATGTAACGATAACATATTCCACCAGAAATCATCTCATTCATCTCATTGATTTTCCACCAAAACTTCAAACTTTGACGTCGTTTTTCTCGGAATCATAGTTTTTCAAGTTGGCACACAATCGAAGATATATAATATATATGACTGTTTATTTTGAAAAAGTGCGTTAGCAAAAGGGGGCCATAGAATGCATTTGAAATTCATATTCATGTATAAACTTATGAATTTTATACTTTAATGCATAGTTTTTGGCGCTACCCATTAACTCACTTTTTCAAAATTATATGTCATATAATATATCTTGAGTAATGTTACAGTAACCACATTTTCAAGTAGGTATAGTTGGTCTTGTCAAGTTACTTCATTCAAGTATAACTTTTAAAAATTATCGATTGCACCTAATTTTAGATTTTTTGGTGTCGCCCATTCAATACCCTTTAACCTAAAAGATTTATATTCAAAACTTCAAGATAATGTATTTTTCATAATTAAGAGCATTATATTATATGAAACAGTTTTACTAAGAGAGATATGAAATATGTCAAATTCAAGTAAAATCAAATCAAATAGAAGTTCAATACAAATATTTTTTCTTCAATTGATAAATAAACAGGAATTTAAAATGAATTGGAAAATAATTGGCGCTATACAATTTTTGGAATTGCAATCAAATATTAATATGAGCATCATATCTTGAAAGAGCTTGAAAGAGCTTGAAAGAGAAGTAGAAGCTTTCTTTTCATCAGATTTCAAGATTATTGGTCCTAAAATAACAATGTTATTGTTGATCAAAATTGATTGTTTTTCAAGTTTGAGGTGCTGTCACTTTGAAATTAACAAGTTTTGAGCCTAACAAAAATACACGTATCCTTTAATTTGATTGGTATTTTTGATTTTTGAGCATTTATGTAACCTTATGGTTTTTAAACCAAACAACAGATAAGACCAAAAGTTTGTAATTATGCCATTTACCATTTCAATTATAAAAAGTCAAGGAAATGGTTGCTCAGATCACTACACACTACCATCAACGGTTCATATTCAATTTGAATTGCAAATCATTTTTTATAACTAAAAAGAAAGATTAAATACTGCAAAATAACAATAAGATCAATGTGTTTAAGACTTGAAAATTCAAACATTTCAGTATCTGAGTATCTGAGTATCTTAGTATCCCATCACCAAAGGGCTAAATGTGTGAGTTAGAGTTAAATACACCAAAATTTGTTATCATTTGATTTGATTTAATTTGTCTCAATATTCTCAATCTTATTAATTGTTAAATCTTATTCCTTGAGTGCTTCGATTTGAATAACGTTAATAATATGCTTTTAATAGACTCAATTACTCTTATACTCAATTTTTTAGAAACAAATATACAGTACTAGTATCTATATCTAAGTTATATATGATTTATGAGATACTTTCTCTTATTTTTTTAAGTATACAATGAATCAATAAATTTATGAATAATAGATTTATGATAATATGTTTTGGCGTATATTCTCTGTCACTATGTGTCACTTCTTGTTTACCATTAACACTGTTTCGGCTATTGATAAGAGTGTAGAATTGAATTGAATTATCAAGAAATTGGTTGGAGAGCTTATATTCGAGCTAATACAGTACACAATTTGTATATATCTATAGAACAATGCAAACAATGCATATAACAATACTTTCACTGATAGGGTTATTAAAGACCAATCATTTGTTTTCATTACAAGGATTAGAAAAAATACCACATAAATCATTTGAATATAATAAATGGCAGTCAAATAATGGTAAGACTGTTTCTCTACAAAAATGATCAAATTATCCAAATTCAAAATTAACTATTTGTTCAGAATGTTCGTCACCACTCGGTATGATTGACGGCAGAATATTTGACTGGCAATTGAGTGCGTCTTCCAATTATAATATTGACCACAATTGTGATGTGCGATATGCAAGAGTCCATTCATGGCCAGGGCGGGGCTGGTGTCCCGACACCAATAAAAGTGGACAATATTTGCAAATAGATTTAGGAATTGATACTGCTATTAATGGTATAATAACTCAGGGACGCGCTGATGGAAAGTCATGGATAAAGAGCTATCGTTTATTGTTGAGTAACGATGCAATTGATTGGTATTCTTACAATTCCCAACAAATACTTCCAGCGAATAAAGACTCGCATTCGCTTCAATACGTAGTATTTTCTAAATTATTAATCACTCGTTTTGTTCGTATTGAAGTCATTTCATGGCACACTTATGCAGCACTTCGTATTGAATTACTTGGATGTCGAAAATGTGATCAACTAATTAATTACCCGCCGAGAAGTGTCAACATAGCCTCAAGTTTTCGAAACTGGCCGCGAGATGTGTCCTGTTCTCCAGAGGACTCCTTCATTGATGGTTCAGTTGGCTGGTGTGCCAAATGGAATAATCAGCACCAGTGGATTACTGTTGATGTCGGACCTCCTGCTAAGATTGTTGGTGTCATCACTAGAGGAAGTGGTGTCCCATTCAGAAAGCATTGGGTCTCTTCATATTCAATCTCTTACTCAAACGATTCTCTTCGTTGGAGTTTCTATAAAGAAGACCAAAACTTAACACAAATCAAAATATTTGACGCAAATATGGATAAAGACACTCGAAGATGGCATTACTTCAATCGGCCGATTATCGCACGTTTTATTCGTTTCAATCCAATCACGTGGAAGACTAGGATCTCAATGCGAATCGGTATTATCGGTTGTCTCAATTCAGGCTTTTGTCCCAATGGTTTCTTTAGAATTAACAACAATAGTGAATGCGGTAAATCGAGTCTAAACATCTTATTTTAAATAGATGTCTAAATATTTTAAGCCACTATCACTTGTTTGAGACTATAGATAGGCTTTTAAATATAACTATTATATTGTAGTTGAAGTTTTACTATCAATTTACCTCTCAATTCAAGCAGAGTTAAGTGCTCTCTTATTAATTGAGAAATAGATACAGATATATATACTGTAATAAATTGTCATCAATCAAGTTGATCACATTTTGACTGATTATAATTTTAAAATTAAACAATAGTAGTCAGAGTAACTTTTTTTAATGAACTCAATTTAAATTTAGTGCCGAATTTATCATATCATCGAAATACATGGATTAATGATAAGCGTCATTCATGGTCTCACTGGGAATTTGGTCATTCCAATTATGCGGTCGATGGCGATAGAGATGGAGACAGAGATAGTAATGGAGACTATGACAAATCTGTGCACAAGTGTGCACTTCTTGATAATTATTTTGTTGAGACCCCGATATGGATGGTTGACTTGAGTGATTCTTATATAATTCATGGAGTTATAATAGTTTCATGGCCTCAACATTATGGCAATAATCATATCGAAAAACTTACAATAGGTTTTGATAATAATGCAAAATCAATGCAAACCAACAACAATCAAACTTTGTCGCTATCTTTTAATATTTGCGGTCATATCAATAGTCAACAGTTAAAGACATCTTCTCGTATACATATGTCATGTGAATCGCATGCAATGGGTAGATATGTCTATATAATAGCATTTGGTGGTGACAAACATTCGAGATTGTTATTCAGTGCAATCCTTTGTGAAGTTTATGTTTATTGAGAAACTAACAACTAATTCTTACAAGTGAACAAAGCATGGATTTCAATATTTCATCATTAGATGTATAGATGTATAGATGTTTCACATTTACTGATATGCATCACATCCCGGCAATACATAAATAGTTAATTATTAAAAGGGATGTTTAGGTTTCCGCATTTATTCCGCACAACTTATTCTATCATATAATGTAAAAATTCAATTTGTATGCAACTAATTATCTGTAAAAGTATAATATAACACTTACTTATAAGAGTTCATATTATACATTTCAATTCATATTAAACATTTAAATAAAGAAACTGTGAAAAAAATAT
Source organism: Camisiidae sp. (assembly GCA_034696325.1). Lineage (NCBI taxonomy): Eukaryota > Metazoa > Arthropoda > Arachnida > Sarcoptiformes > Camisiidae > Camisiidae sp. Next base: position 6,591 of record JAQFZT010002621.1, on the reverse strand, counting down.
ACTGTGAAGTTTGTTTAAAATTCATTATGAATTCATTAGTTATATTATTTGCTATATTTGGTTTGTATAATTGTATAATTGTATAATTGTATAATTTATTCATTTCAATTTCATAGTAAATCAATTAATCATTTTGTCTATTACTTCAGTACTAGTGATTGAAGTGAATAGTGATCGAGAGTCCAACAAATCTTTCACAAAAAATTCACATGATCATGATGAAAGTGTTAACTGTAAAGGTAACTAGTGTTGAATACTTGATTCAAGTAAATCAACAATTTAAATGATTGTAATTATAAATTATAGAAGTGATTGATGTTCCGAAATCTATAAATTTGTCTAACCGTAATATTCAAGTGAAGCTTAAATTCAAAGATGACTGCTTTAAAGAAGATCATATCTTTTATCTAATAACTGCCAAAGATGGCATCTCAGATGAAATCATAAAACATGCCATTCCCAATATTCCAAACAGGCCATTCACAAATGATCTATACTTTAAACCAATAAATACAAACTCAACAAAAGATGGTATGATTTTGATTAACATTGAATATCAATTGATTCAAAATTCGAAATATAAATTTGGAATCGCATCATGTAAAAGTCCATCATGTTCAAGCGATAATTTTCAATTATTTATGAATACAGTTTCATTTACAAGTGAGACATATATCAAGTAATTTAGTTCTCATCTTAATATTAAATACTCTGTATTTGTTCAATAATATAGTGAATAGCCCAAAGCCATCCAGCATTGAATTGGTGTTGATTATTGTGTTGGCAATACTCCTAGTCATCACTTTCATACTTCTCGGTGTTTTAATTTACATGTAATTGAAATTTTTATTTATTTATTTAATTATCATTATTGATTAGTTTGATTCAATTGGATAGCAATTACGCGGGCGATAATAAGTGGCAAAATTTGTTCATCTTCTGGAGCAAAAGTGATAGAAGATCTCTTATAGGTAGAGATAATCGCAACGGTAAACACTATTTTTTAGCAAATAACATCTTATTCAGTAGAGACTAGATTACATATAAAACTTTAAAATGTTCAGGTGTTCAGGTGTGCGGCTGTTTTGTCATAATGAGTATTATCGGGAGCACCTTGTTTTCAATCCCTTCAATAACTAATTCCCAAAAAAATTATCCCATTTTTATACTCAAAAGTAAACTAAAACCAAAGGAAACTTATTTTAACTGAAGTATAATTATTTGAAATGATAATCTCATTTTAAAAGTTAAGTTAACACATCGAGTAAACCCGAAGGGTTTTCTTCGCGATCGACCGGTTAAGTGGTCGACAAAGTTTGAACCCTTGCACAGGGGAATTACCTGTATTCGCTTATTTCGTAGTGAAATAGCACGTATAACTTAAATACAATTAATCATTTTATTATGTTATATCAAATAAGTTATCTTTGGTTTTAGTTTACTTTTGAGTTTGAAAATGGGATCATTATTTAGGAATTAGTTATTGAGGAGATTGAAAACAGGGTGCGGGCGAATCGTGCGCGGGCGAAATAAGGAGTAGCCGTATATTATATTAACTTATCAGGCATTTAAACATTTAATCATAAAACAAAATAATCTAGACCGCTCTTTTTTCGAGACTGCATTTATATCGGATAGCACTCAAAATAAACTGAATTTCTTTTATAAAATCATTTCAAATGATAGATCTCTGCAAACCCAAACATCTCTATCATATGATTTTTGCACGTAAAAAAACACTACACTTGTAAATTTAATAACCTATTTGATAATCAGGATTGTTTCAATAATACTATTGAATCAATCAAATTATTCAATATCGGAGCTTCATAATGTATTTTATGTTAAATAAATACTCAATTTAGTATTATATTATACAATGAGTTCAAGTTGAAGGTACTACCCATTGCGACTTGAGCACATTTTAGGAAAAGTCTATGCATTTAATGTAAAGTAAGCAAATACTTGAATTCATTTTTAAAACCAAGTAGTCTTACCATTAGTTAAAACCATGTGGACCATGGTTATCAATTGGTATATATAATATTAAATAAACCTGTCTTTCAATATTAAATTGATAACCCTCTGTAATACATACTATTCCTTTTTTAAGTTTCTCCGATCTAAAAGTGCATACTTTAATGCAATACACGGTTTTGTATAAGTCTGCCCATAGAAGGAGTTTTACAGTCAAGTTCAGATCTTGACAGTAAAGCTCCACTATCGGACAAACTTAAAAAAGGGATAGTACTGTATATGAATGATTTGAAGGATTGTTTAAAACGGCGTCTTCTCATTTGGTCAAATTTTAATTAGGGGAAAAACTTTGAGCTATAACCACCATAACCACAATTATATCTAATCTCAACACCATCATCACTATAGTTTTACTAATTGTGGTGTTCAAGTTAGATATGATGGTGATTGTGGTGGTTCTATAGGGTCAACGCTATCACATGAATAACTTTCAAATATAAAATATATTTAACAAATGGCAATTATATAATTTAGATACTAGACAACTATTAAATATTCGAGAGCTATTTAACACCTGAAAACCTGCACTCAAATACAATTTCATACATTAAGCTTGAATGTCAAGGTTGAACACTTGTTCATCTGAAATGACAAAATTTGGGCTAATCTTTTGAAGTATTTCTCTGTATTCGGCTTTCTTGCCTATGTAAAAACTAGTGTTGTAAATAAGTAACTTACCAAAGTAAGTTACGGTAAGTTACCAAGTAAGTTATCGTTACTTACTTGAGGCTTATTAACTTACTTTTTTTATTGTAAGTTGATAGTGGCGCCATCTTTACATGTTATTTTTGAAAAATTCATTTTTAGCTTTAAAAATAGTATACAAAACAATTATTAAACAAATAGATTAGAGTTGAACAACTTTTAGCAGTTCAGAATAGTCTACAGATTCTAAGTTCGAATAAAGATCATGTTTTCAACAATAATTATTTTTCATGTCAAACTCAATTAATTGACTGATTCCGTACAAGAAGATGATATTGGAATCTTTTGAATCATAATTTGTGTTCTATTATCAATTTAATATCGATTATTTCATATTTTATGCTTCCTTTTCATTGTTTAATATCATTACGAGAATACAAACAAAAATAAGAGTATCCAATATTTTTTTTACTATTTTCAAATCTCTGCATCAGAATTTAAAAATTATCATCTGATTTCCATGAGTAAATGACCTGTATCCATTAGTAGGCCGTGAGTAAGCGGATAACCTCTCTTAGCCAAAATTTCACTCAAAAAAATTTCATCAAAAATACTTGAAGTTAAGGTATAGAAAATTATCAAAAACTGAAGTATTTAGTTTTTTAATGACTGTACCAAATATCAAATATCTATAATGAAGTGTGGCCGAATAATGAGCTTGGCGCCGACCTACCCCGACGCATCCGAAGTCGTATATAACCTAACTAATTTTTACATCATTATATATCGATATATAGAAAATTTTGGTTGAGAGGTACTAAAACGGCACGCCCCCATAAAAATCTAAAAACTGTTTTACTCAGTGAGAGAAGAAAAATGTATATTCAAAACTTTCGGGCACGCCCACTTTTAGTTTTTCATCCGGGTTTCTGAGTGGGCGGAGCATTATAAAAATTTTCTCACATAAGAAATCGATAATACTCGACAAGATAAGTAGAAATATACCATTTTTTTAAAATCACGCCCACCCGTTCAAAAGATACGTTAAATTTTCAAAAACATCAATTTAACCAAAATTGAGCTGGTTGTCATCTAAACGATAATTTTTAGTAAAATAGAAACCCCCTATTAGTAAAACTACCACTTTTGAAAGGAAAGAAAGCTTAGGTTGTGGTAAGAGAGCATGTGCACAGAAAGTTCGGTAAGTTTGGGTTAGGTCAAAATAATGGAGTTTTTCGAAAAGTGGGTATAACTTTTGAACAAATTGCCATACCTTCATGAAATATTTATCGTTCAGCTCGTCTCGTTGAGTACTATCGATTTCATGTCACATTATTTTTATGATTTTTATGATCCACTCGTAAATTTATTAAAATGTGAAAAAGTAAAAGTGGGCTGATCGAAAATTTTGAGCATATTTTTTTCTTTTCTCATCGATAAAATATTTTTAGATTTTTATAGGGGCGTGTCTCTTTAGTACCTCTCAAACACTGCTTCATTTATTGTTGATTCCGGATATCTGTTACGTACTGTTTAGTAATCCAAGAAGAAATCAATTGTAGAATATGGGCAAACGTGGCTTAACATATTCTTCATGTAATAGACATACAGGCTTAAATGAATCGCCAATATTTGGCTAAAATAAAATATAATATATACTTTAGTGTAAGACATCTTTTATAATATAAAAACTTTAAGATAGATGTATTGCAATAAAGTTTATATTTTAATAATATCCCCGATTCATTTAAGCGTAACTGTATATATACATATTTGAAAATGTCTTAACAATATGAGTCGTTCGATCATACTAGAGATCATCAAAAGTTATGAGCAAATTTGACCTTTTACAACTTTATATACAGTTTTCTCCAATACTCGAGCTTTTCAGGCACATTGGCAAGCCTGAGCCTCACAGACTTTTAAGAAACTGAGCCTAACCTTGTATTGAATTTATAAATTTTTGAGAAAAATTTCTTTTTTCATGGAATTGAATACTGTTTATTGAAAATATTTTTCTTTAATTTTATCATAGAAATAGGATTTATAAAAACTCAAAATTTGAAAATATTTACAGTTTTGCTGCATATGAAGTTTTCAGGCTCATGAACCAGTTTATAAACCAGAGGTAAAGCTTGAGCCTGACATTAACTGTTGAGTCTCGAACTGAGCGTTAAGCCTGAAAAAACCTCCGAGTCTTGAGCTGAGTCTCTGAGCCTGGAGAACACTGATTATATATTGAATTTTCTATATTTTCAAAGTAAATCAATTCGTTGCAAACTAATCGATTCAAAGTTATTTTTATTGAGAAATTACTTTAATTTCAGAGGACAGATTATAATCGTGAAATTTCAAAATATTTTCAGATATAGAACCTTCTAATTCTGACGATTGCGAGCAAACGGGTCCAGATATTTGAGAAATTTTGTTTTGCATTTTATTCGGGATTTACAAAGTATTAACTAGTAATGTATAACTAAATTTTTCAAAAATTTGATGGATAATTTTAAGTCCGTTATAACTATGACCCGATCATTTCTTATCCACATACTTTAATAAGATCCGTCCGTTTTCCCCTATTATACACTATTATCCTCGACCTGTTGTCATGACAGAATGGTGAGACAGGTCTTATTCGAACCAGTATCACCAGGAGAAGAGCCGGAAACTTTTATTTTTCTCAAAAATGGGTAAAACACAGTAATTAAAAAATTTTTGGCTACATCTTCTCAATTTTTGTTGTTGAAAATTTTGTAACTAAACCTGTGGTCTCACAGGTATCATAATCATGATAAACTCAAGTTGTGTGGGAAGATTTTATTTCATTCCAAAAAAGGGCTGCAAATACTAATTCAGAAATTTTAGGCCACTTATTGTTAACAAAGCATGAAACTATATTTTTAACCCAACCGTATATGTCCATTGCATTAAGCGAATAGTTTTTGTTGGGTAGTCACGGGTCATGCCGTGGGTCAGGTCCTACTAGTGGGTCCTAGAAATTTTTATATTCGAATCTCTTAGGGCTTAGGCCCGAAATACACACTATGTAAATGAAAAATATTTGTCATTAGTAATATTAGTAATAATGACAAATATTATTTACTTACATATTTTAAGCATTAAAAATATTTTTTTATCAATTTATACTAAAATATTTTATATAATATTAGCTGAAAAAAGCTCAAAAATTGATTATATTTTTTTATTTTTAATAGTCCAGTGTCATTTTTAAATGAAATTCTATTTTTAAAATAAAATTTTCTGAAATTTTTTCCAAATTGAAACTTTTTTAAAATTATTTTTTGGAATTTTTGAATTTTGTTTTGGTAGTAAAATTTTATAGAAATACAGATAATGAAACAAGTTTTAATGTTTGACATAATATTTTTATATTATTTCAAGAACTTAACCCTCAAAAAAGTGTTCGGTCCCCCTTTTATTTTGAATGAATCTAACATAAAAAATTTAAAGTTACAATATATTTAATTAAATATTTTTTATGTATTAACCCTCAAAATATTGATTTAAATTTATATTTAATTGATTTGATTTATAAAGCTGGCAAAATAGCTTAATTTGATGTGATTGGTTTGCATCCAAATATTTCAAATCATTATATATAACTCTTATTATTTTTATATGTCATTTTCAATGCAAAAGTCATTACTAGTCTTACAAAAGTTCGAAACTGTAGGCAATTTACATGAAATTTTATGCACTATCTTTTCTTTGACTTTCACAATTTACACAAATACTATTCTCTTAATTTGATGACCTTTTCTAAAAAAGCATTTATTTTACAATTTTTGTAGACATTGTATATGAGTAATACTGAGTAATATTGAGTAATATTGAGTATGCCATAACTTATAAATTCAAAAGATTTCATTCCATTCTAGATCATTTAGA
>JAQFZT010002620.1:0-11108 GCA_034696325.1 Camisiidae sp. | reverse complement strand
AATTAGTAAGACTACTTTTTCATGAAAATTTTGACTTCAATACCTCTCCCTAAGTTTTATTGGATAAACTATTTTTAAAGCGCAAATTTCAACAAATAATTATGCGGGTGACTGTACAAGTTATATAATTTGAACATATTTGAAAGCGTCTATACATAACTCAAAATTGATGTCTTTCCATTGCCATAATTTATTTAGTTTTATTGTAAATTTACAATTTGTTGCTTAGATTTGCCCTTAATTAACAGGTGAGACATGATTTTCTTCCTCATCCAAAGTGACACTTTTTCATAATTTGATTCCAGAGTTGAAAGCATTTTAACGGTTTCTAATTCCCAAATTGACTTTTCTTCTAAGTGTCTTAATTGACACTCTTAATTGCGAAATTTGACGAATTTCGAGATATTTGAACAGACTTTGAGCCATCATTGCTTTTTATGAATTTATTTGATTAAGTTTTGATGATTCATATTTTAAAGCTCTTTTATAAATATAAATTCATCACACTTTCAATGCTTGTGAGGTTTCGAGACTCTCAAATCATCCTCTAGTTTTCAATATGAAATATTTTATTTTGAATGTAAGTTTATGTTTATATATGTTTCAATGTTTATTGTATTTTAATGTTCTTTGTCTTCTATCAATGATATGCATATTTTCTGGGCTAATGGAAGAGTACAAATCCATGTCTATTTTTACATCAATAATTTCTTAAGAAGTCTCAAAAAGCTTCAAATTTCAGAAGGTATTAATAATATGAAAACATAATTCAATAAATACATTAGAAATTTTTTATAGCGATATTGGAGTCTGACTTTTTTGAAAAATGAATAGAAACTTGGGTTTGAGTTTTTCAAAACCAAATGGTATTTTAATTTATAGCTTCTAACGTTAGGCATAAAAAGTTCTCTTCTATTTTTCTTTTCTCGAAATTAATAAAGTAAATGCTAAAAATAATAAGTCGGAAGAAGCTATAATAGATACCACTCGTGGAATACACTCTGAATGTGAACATAACTGCAAAAATCCTATTGGGATTATTAACGCTCACTTTTTCAGCAATTCATGTGTGAGTGAGTTCTGAGTTAATGATGCATTGAGTTTGTATCTAAACTAACTTTGCATTGACATCAAGTCTATCAATTTGTAAAATAGAAGAGAATTTTTTCTGTGTCAAACTTATTCATTATTTGCAAAAATCATTTGTTATTAAATCCAATTCTTTTGTAAACTTTTTAAGTTGAATTATTCTTTGAAAATTACTTTTTTGTTTCTAAAATAAACTACATTTTCCTTAAAGATATAGATTTAAAGAATTATATTAATTATCAGAATTTTAATTATTTAAATAATAGTAAAACATTGAATTGTTTGAAATGAAGTGTCATTACATGCAAGAAATAAAGTACTCACTCGAACTTCCATAGACTTATTTTTGTTTTTCTTTAATTTTGTTGAGAGAAACATGAATAATACAGGTTTAGATTCGGAATTTTTGAAAAATTTTCAAATAACCCCTACAGAGAATACTAACTGAACTCGTGAGCATCACTTGTCTTCTACGAGAAATGGTCTCAATTTAGTAGTATTACTGCGAGACTATAGTCACTCGTGTGAAACAATGAGTGAATGAGAGAGTCTTCTGAAATATAAGTACTTTATATAATTAAACAAACTATCAGATCATAGCAGGAATTTTTGAGACGTGATAATTTAGAGAAAGCCATGATTTTATTGCTATTTTTCCACCGATAAGTATGTTCTACTCAATGATTAAACTGAATTTCTATTGTATTTGAAAATTGTTATATAAACCAGACTGAATAATGAACTCTTATTACATGTCTAGTGAATGGTATAAAAGTTAGAAAAGAAAATATTGATAAAATAAATGGATGAAAATAAAAACTAAATGAAGTGATTTCTATTTGTTGGTCAGTTTAATTAATTGGCATTAGAAAGAGCTAATAATAGGAATCGGCGTGTTTTTAATCAGAGTTTCAATTAGAAAAAGAGATTGAGTGAATCAATATTTAGCATATAAAACAATTTGGCAAAAGTGAAACGCAGAGCATCTAAATTGGAACTGACATGACAGACATGAATAGCAGGTCTAACATTTAGTACATTAAGACAAAGTGTTTGGAAGAGACGAAGCAGTAGATGAACCGGCAAAATGAATAAATAGGCGAAAGACGTGTTCCATTGAGGATAGTATTAGCGTTAGTGCACCTGCAGATCAATTTATTATACTATACGATACTATTGTTTGTTTCAGATCACTATCGAGTCTATTAATGGCATGACATAAATAATTGGCAGAAAAGGGTTCTCTTCTCTCAAATGGTTGTTATGGACACACCGTTTAATTAAACGAAACGAATGACCACCGATTGTAATAATAGAATACTTCACTATTCAATGTGAAAACTTCTCATTCAATATTGTTTTATATATATTTGTTGCCACTTATTTTCCATCCTTTATTTAATAGAGATTGTTTGCCAGCAAACATTTATACGCCTTTCTCTCAACATTGTTTGATCTGACATTTCTAATTAATCAGATTCTCTTTATTGATGTCTTTCCTTCACCTAAAAAGATTGCTTTACTTTACTATTACAGAGAATAGAATTAAGGAACCTTTGGTTCAGCAATTCTCACATTTTTTCGGTTTGTATTCAAATAACGTCACAGAAATTATGTTAATCAATCATATATTCATTGTTTAATAAATGGTTTGCAAAGCAACTCATAATTAGAAGCATTTCTTTTTGTTCAGAATTATTTGTCGGATAATTATTAAGAATGAGAACTCCAGACAACTCACAATTCGCCTTAATTTGAGAATTGATTCAAAATTTTCCGGTTGAAAAACATTGTATTTTATTTATGGTTTTGTTCAACCTTATGCTGCATAATATTTTCAATAAATACTAGTTATACTAAATACAGTCAGAAGTATCTCAAACAGAATTCATTTAATGGAAATCCATTCCATATATCAAACATCATTTGTCCCCTTTTTGTTATCTAAAAGGATTTCGTGGTTCAGATTTAATATATCTCATGAGATGTAATTTTTTGTTTTCTAAAAGTTTAGTTGCATTTAAAACTTATCTCAAAGCTATTTGTAATCTTTAAGAGGCAGAGAAACTATTAGAAATGACAGTAAAGCAAGTCATAACATCATATGCCATAAATATTCTCAACTTTTTTTCTCGAATAACATTTTTAAACAGTTATAAATAATAGCAAAAGTGGCGCATAAATAGCCGTAAACGGCATTTGTTTTCGACATATGATGTTAGCCATTCTGGTCAGAATCGAAACATTCCTCAAGAATTTATGATTAAATTTCATAGCATTCATAGCCAAGACTCCAACTCTTTCCCTTCAATAATCTTTATTTGAAAATTTTTCTTTTTATGTTTATAGACCAAAGTATTTTTCATTCAAAAATAATGGATTTTCTATTCAAATTCTATCTATTCTTTTTTAGATGTTTTTGGAATTTATTTTCTAATCAACAATAAGTGCAAAAGAGTATGTTTGAAGAAAAATGAAGAAATATGTGAAAGAATTTGGGGAAAAATTATAGATCAGGGTATGTAATATGATAACAGGTGTAAATACATCGAAAGTGACTTACAGTACATGTCATACTGTGTATGCGTGAGTGAACACTTTGAAAAAATGAGTAGTGAATGGTATTCATATTAGGTATCCATAACATGCATTTCACGGTACATCAACATTCGCTAAATTCGACACATTCGGCAACCCATGACTCGTTGGTAACAGTGTTTCAATCAGTTTCTTCCAAATGCAGACACTTCAAGAAATAAGGCTTTAATAAATCATATCATATCGATTTCATTTCTATCACACAATTCAAACCTTATTTTCCATATTCCGCATCAGATATTAGTCCGCAGATTATATCCTATTTAGTTGTCAGTTTGTGTTGAAACTTGAGCTAAATTATGTTGACTTTTAATTTAAAAAGTTTTTTCGTATAAATTCATAATCATTTTAATAACAGAATATAATATGGCTCAAGATTTTCTGCCATCGATTATAATTGGAATTTAGTTCACTCTCAATCGGAAGTGTTCCTAAGCTTGAAAGTGAGAGCACAGTTGACATTGACTGATATCATTTGAGGCCAAAGAAAGTCACTGAACCAATACATCTTGACTCGAATAAGAGTCCGATTGCATTTGTCGATTGCAATTATCGTTATCATAAGTCATAACGGATTCGATTCACTGTTATTCGATCACAAATCAGAGTAATAGTTATTTAACATTTCAATCATGTCTTATATGAAAAATTGAGATTTTAAAACATTATGGCATTCAAATATTTCTATCTTCAGTCTATATCGATAGATATTATTTATTGATTAATCTGTGAGAAATATTCTGGAAATATCTTATAAATAATTCCTGAATTGAAACAAACGAAATCAGATATGTTTGGAGAATATCATTGTTGACACTTAATTCTGATTGAATGCTCGCTTAGGATGGAAATCAAATACACGACAAAAATTAGAAGTGAGTCTTTGTTTTCCTTAACATTCAGTGATGAGATATTTATTTCTCATTTTATTTAGAGATCATATGAATTGTATATTCATATCTCATCATTAGTGTTAAGCCCAGTCCTAATACCTAAGCTCTAACTCGTAAGTCGAAGGAAGCCTTACATGAAAAATAGTATATTTTTGTAATGTATTTTTAATCCTTTGTGTTAATGCAAACATATTAAAGAGCGCTTCATTAAATGAGTATTTGTGTGGCTTAAAAGGGTAATAATAAGTTTAATGTTATGCATTACCAAATGTGTACTCATTCTGCAAATTCTTATACTTTTGAAGTTGTTGTGCGCGCGTGTATTTGCAAACGCATCCGCGCTTAATATCCATGCAAATACATATCGATTTTCAGTGTATGTCTAAAAATATCGCTTTCTGAACAGTTAGTAAGACATTATTTTTTTTCAAATCTATATATTAAACACAATCTTTTCAATTTATCATTCATTTCTCAATAGGTCAAATTAAATGCACTTTATTTTCACAATTTTCATCAACATTCACATTATTCAATCAAAAACAGCCATTAATAAGTGGATTTGTCTGTGCATTGATTCAATTCAGTGCTAAAATTTAATATAAGAACTGACCAAAGACTGAACTGAATTTAATATAAAACTAAAACAAATCAAACACAAATCAATAATTTTATATGAATATCTTTATGGAAAAAGTTTACCTTCAACTACTTTATGATAATATTTCGCATCAACTAATATTTGGCATTTGAGGTTCACTCAAATCTCAACATTGGATGAGTCAAACATTCAAGTAGTGGTAAAGCATATGAATGAATTGATTGAGATTTTTGTTTTGTATAACTTCTCAGAAATAGACTAATGAGTTATTCTTCATAAGAATGCATTAAATAATTCATTAAAGTCTTAAACTCTGGTCAGAAACAGATATAGTAAGACTTAGTCAAGTAAAACTTTGAGAATAAAATAATTTAAGGTCAACTTTTCTAAAAAGATATCCATATGATATAGTTGTGCTCAACTTTTTCTCATATTTTCAAATTATTTTGAAAGTCCGCTTTTCGTGAATGAAAAAAACTAAAGCAAAGGAGCACTTGTTTTAAATTAAGTTATATGCAAAGGCAGTGCCATAAACTTTATATGTGGACATTCTATATCTATGAAATTTGTTTTGATTTTTCTTCTCCGAAAATAAAAGGATTCCATAAAATTTGCTTCTTTTGATTTTGCATAACTTTTCTTGCATTTCACGCTCAGTCAATTGTGCTCTAGTGTTGCGCTCGCAATACATTTGTCCTCATAATGTCATCAAAAGTCATTCTTGAATTATGCCGAACAACATCTTTCCTCTCATGCATAGATCATAAGACCTCTCTCTCTCTCTCTCTCTCTCTCTCTCCCTCTCTCTCTCTCTCTCTCTCTCTCTCTCTCTCTCTCTCTCTCTCTCTCTCTCTCTCTCTCTCTCTTGCTCTCGATTTTTCATAAGAATTGTAAAATGAAAGCATGCATTTAAATGACATTATAATTAAGATCTATGTTATATTATGAATGTTTCCTTCTCATCGACATTATATTCTTGTTTATGAGTTGACAAATGTTTTCACATTTATTTCAATGTAATACTAATAACTAACTGATGTATTTTAGTCCTTAATAGTCTTGAATTAAATCTCATTGAATGGCATAACTTTTAAGCCATCAATTTTCTAATCAATTTAAGTGTGAAACACATGAAAATTCATTTGCTTCGCTATCTCTTCACTTTTTTCCTAATATCTTATTAGTTTCATTCACATATTGTAATAAATTGAAAAAATATCGATTTTGATATAACACACACTAGTGGTGGAACAGAACGAGTTTATAGATCGCACTTACTGTCGGTCTGTCTGTAGCCAACAATACTTTAATTGTTGTGAAAAAGTTATTAATTTCAATATTATTGAAGTGTTGAATTGTTGGAAAAATGATAAAAACAATTTATATCAATTATGTTCATAATTCATTGACTCTCTCTTGACTCTTGACTCTTGACTCTCTCTACTGATCGTCAAACCCTCGAGCGTTGGACATCACTGCATATCACTTTCATATAATCCTATGGAGAAGTTGAAGATGTTTTTCAAACATTTTTGAAAATGACTGTTCAGCAAAATGTGAAATATTGTAACCTCTATTTTAATATGTCTGTAAACATCACACTTGCCTTTCAAGAATACTTTGAGAACCATTTTTAATTATATTTAGCTATTGATGCGCTTAACGACTATAACTTAAGGGAATAAACTTAATACATATTTTGTGCTCAAATCTTTTTTAATTGTAGAACTTTTAGTTTTTGTATCTTTTTATCAGGTTATTCAGAATAATATTCCTTAATTATTCATTAAATAAATTTATATTAGAAACTTTTCATAACATTTAAACAATCATTTTTTAATTTTAAACATTTTATTTGTCTCTTTCAATAGTTTTTGTGAAGAATATTTATTATTTATAATCTATAAAAATATTTGATTGTTCATCGAATACACTCTGTATTCGTTTTATGTACGCGTCGGCGACAAAAAACTGGTACATAAAAACGAATTGTACATAAAAATGAATTGTACATAAAAATGAATTGTACATAAAAACGTGTATAATTATTGGTTTTCGGACAAAACACTTTAATTCAACAGTTTTATGAGAGCTTTTCATGAATGTATGCAAATCTGCTTTATGAGAGTACAGAATCTTTAAATACAACATTTTTCAAGTAGAGAACTTTTTAAAATTCTAAACTACGAAATAAGTCATAACCATAGCATACTATTGAAAAATACGCCCATAAATATTGCTAATGTTAAAACTTTCTCATACAATTTCAGCACTTCAGGAGATGAAATATAGCGTTAATATTACACAATATAACGTCAGCATGAGATGGATTGGGAAAAAACGAATAAATGTTGGAGTCACTCATTCAAGAATAAGCATTTTATTGATGATTCAGACAATCATGTAATATATTTCATAATCAAATCAAAATATGAGCAAAAATCACAATTTTCGCCTCAAAAAAGTTAATTCAAATTTCAATTATAACATAAATGTTTGCTTTTCTAGACGAATAACGAATTTTTAGCTTCAACTTATTTCCGATATTTTCAATTTTATGTAGGATCATATCGAGAATAAAGCCCAACGAGTTATTGATCAATCGATTATTATTAAGAGTAAAAGTCCTGCTTTTCAGCAAAAAAAAAGTGAAACAAAACTGAGAAAATAATAAGTTTTTTTTCATTTTAAAAGGTTAATGATTAAAAATGAAGCATTCAAAAGATGAAATTTCTTATTTTCAAAATGATTATTTATTGTATTATTAATTTTATAAAGAGTCGTATTTAGCGTTTTTGTTGTTGAAATTGTAATTTCAAAATGAGTTATTAACTCATTCATCATAAGCATCATCGAAAGTCGAAAGCATAAGTCGAAATATTCTAAAAATGTCGAAATGTATTTTTTTATTCGGTTATTCAGTGATTTTTCATAATTTAGAACATTATAGCACTCAGTTTTAGAATTATTTTCAGTGCATTTTTGCTAAAATGAAAAATTAGTTGTGAGTGAAATAGTGCAGGACCTAAATCTACAATGGAATCTGAGCATTACATACATTAATTGTTAAAATATTTGTATCACAACATCAAACTTTGAAGTCGATTTTCTCGTTAATATACTTTTTGTATTTCTTTTGAGTTTTTCTATATCTTACCAAAAGATTTATTCATAAAATTTCGGTTTAAAACTAAAGGCTTGTCTGAATAGAGTTTATATATGAAGTTATGCCTTTTGAAAATAGTTAACTAATACATAAAGTACGAGAAAGTTAGCCCACAAAACCTTTTTTCACGATACTGTACTCACAATACCAATATTTTTGTAGTTTATCTATTGATTGTAATGAAAAATCCTTATAATTCTCATTCAATAAGCGGGTTATAAAAACTCAATATAATTGTTACGAATTTTGCATTTTCATAATTGTATGCATTGAAGTGTGTCATTAAATGAGACATTTTTCCGGTGATTTCAAGATTCGTATTTAGTCAGCGAATAATTGTGTGTATCAAAAGAAATATATAAATCATTGTAGCGTTTGAAGATTGAGTATAGATTTCCGTACGATATAGTCATACAAATAGTAATCCTGCGTGAAATAAGATTATAAATCAAGTTTTGCAATTAAATCTCTATTCAATAAAAATTTTGATGAGTTAGCTTTTCAAAAGCTTTTCAAATAGTTCAACAAAAAATTCAATTAATTGGATCAAAAATTCATACAAGTTTAATGGCATGCGTGTAGATCAGGATTATTTCCTAAGTTAAAGTGAGCGCGTAATAACGTTCTTTTATTGTTATCTATTAGTCAAACTTTGTATTGTCTGAACTTAAATGTATGCGTCATTAATAACAATACAGTTGACATTTCACTAAAAACCAATTTTGTATGAAATGAAGAATTCTATTACGTATAGACACATCAATTATACTTTCTATTGAAGTAATTGAAACCGATGAAATGTCAATCATAAATAATTCTTAAGATTATGATTGATGAATCTTTCTGTCCGTCTGTCTGTCTCTCATCCATCGTTGTAAAATTTCAAAGTTGTCATATTATTACAACTTTTATTTGATTGTTATTGTTATTATTGAAATAATTTCAAAATTTTCATATTATTTCCATAGAATGTTGCGATAGTAAGAAATAAAAGTAAGCCTCAACAATCAAACAAGTCCAACTGTGTAAGCTCAATAATCAAGTTCATGTGGCAATAATACCAAAATTTCAAGACTCATTTTTACAACAATCAAAACTAAATAATATGTCAATTAACGAAGTCTTTTTCATACTCCATGACAGTTGAGATAGAAATTGGGCTTCAATTTTTATATTGTTATAATGTTTTAACGATTCGAATTTTAAATATGTTTATAATTTAGTTCACAACTCATTCAATTGCGTGATTAATTGCACCGCTAGCTATAATAAATAGAGTTTTTAGATTCGTATTGTTTGCCGATTTGGCTATTATAGCAAATAATAATTTTAAAAATTTTAAATTCAAAAAAATTCTGAGTATTCCATTGCTGTAAAACAAACTTTCCAAACTGGTAAATTTCATTACAATTCAGATTTAAAGAATTAGAAAAATATAATATAATTCGGAGTTCATTGTCCTTCAAATTCCTCAATCATCAACTATTCCATCCCGAGTTATTATACAGAATGAATATAGTAACTCATGATGGAACAAAACAAGTTAATTAGCTCTACTGTCTTTTTATAGCTAACAATATTTTAATTGTTGAAAATATTTATCAATTCAAATATAATTGAAGTTTATAATGGTTGCAAAAATTATAAAAATTCTCATATAAAAAAAGTTAATTTCAATAATTCTAATACAAGTTGCGAAGTAACGGGCCAATGCTAGTTAGTATCTAAAAACAACAATAAATGAGATAAAATGTAAAATTGAGAGGCTGTATGGAGAAAGGGAACATTGAATATATATATATATGAGGAAGCGCATCATAAAACAACACATTGAATTTATTTTTAGGTGCCTTTTTTAGACACTAATATGAAACTTTCGGTAAGGCTCTAACTTTAACTTATTTTTATAGCTCTAAATTAGTGTCTAATAAAGGCAACACTATAAAATCAATGTGTTGTTTTATGATGCGGGTCCTCATATATATATATATTGTTGCCTTTTTGAACACTAATTTTGGATTTCTATAAAGAATTAAAAACAGAATATTATTAATCGCAATTAGTAACATGTTCTGGTTTTAATCCTTTATAGAAGTTCTAAATTAGTGTTCAATATATAAATTGAATGTTCCCTTTTTCCATACGGCCTCTACACAAGATTAACAACAATGCTTGATATGAGACATTAATCTAGAATTTTTACTATTGTATAGTTTCAACAATACATCAGTGTTTTATGATAGTGCGTAAGGAGTAGAAATTCTAAATTAGTGTCAGAAAAGGCAACAATACATGAATTCAATGTGATTTCACTATAGATTAAAAATTCCGTTAACGAAAGTCCAAAAATTTATCATCAATTCTAGGATCAAAATTTTATAACATTAACTGTAATTCAATATTTTCTAAATCACCCAAATATTCTTCGAAAAAATGACAGAAAATCAAAGAGAAAATGCAGACAATCAAAACGGAAGAGTTCGTCAACCGAAAAATGCATTCATTCTCTACAGTAATGAAAACCGGGCACTTGTGTCCGCCCAAAACCCCAATGCCAGCAACAGAGAGGTCAGCAGAATCTTAGGACATCGTTGGAGACAAATGGATTATTTCAGTCAAATATCATATTTGAGAAGAGCTATCGAACTCCGACGACGATTTACACGTGAAAATCCCGGATATTACTTCAATGCAACCGAAGCCATAAAACGAAAACAAGAATCAAAAAGATTGCGATTTATACGAAATGAACAAAAACGAA
>JAQFZT010002619.1:0-11108 GCA_034696325.1 Camisiidae sp. | reverse complement strand
AGATTTCAGTTAACTTAATATTGAAAATTTTATTATTGAATAGTTTTTGAGTGAACTTTTTTGCACTTTCAATTGATGTAAGTAAAAAGATCTTAAAAGAATAAAACTCTTTACTCAAAACTTTATTTGCAGGTATCCTTCAGCTTATTTTAGCAAAAGCTGTATGAAAATTTTTCACTTTAAATATACTTATGTTTCAATTTAGAAAACTTCCAAAAATAGCTAAATTGCAACACAAAAGTGTCTGGCATTAACCTCTTGCGGGACGCGGAACATAATGATTGATTTGCGGGACTGTCCTGAACAACTGAGGTCACATTACTTCGATATGAGACACATAAACACATTATTATTTTTATTTCGATTTCTAAACTGTGAATAAGAATTTTTTCTGGAAGAAATTGAATTTCAAAATATTGTTTGTAAGTGATAGACAAATGGGTTGAAAGAAAGCACACATCTATAGCTCCATTTGTTCCGACACAAGTTTAGAACTTCTTTTGTTGACCAAAACCAATAAAACTTTAAGATTAAAATTATATAAAATATTCCAAAATTTTAATAAAATATAATTAATTAAATTTCGATATGAATTTAATATAATGAAACGACTTTTCTAAAGTCTTCCATTTTAGTAAAATTTGTTGTTCGACACGAGGAGGGGAGGAGTATCTCATTCATAGCAATTATATTAGCAATTGTACTCACATCTAATGCTTAATTAATTACGACAAATATTTAATATTGTATATAATTGAATTAAATCATATTTTAATTTGATTAAAGTTCATTTCATTTTCTAAATACACGACTATTTATTTGTATACAGACTTATTTTACTTATAAATAAATGAGAATTTTTCAAGTGATTTGAAGAAAGATATACTTATTTATGTTTGTATGGATCAGTCATTATTAGCGATAATAGTAGAGTTCGCTAATAATTTACCTCAACTGAATTGATTCGATGAGGTAGAGCTCTCAATAGTGGTGAGGCTCATATATAACACTTATATACTATTCACTTAAATAAATGTTAAGATATAAATTTATTAAATTTTCTCCATCATTATAATGTGTGATCAGTTATTAATATTTATGTTGAGCTTTATTATTAAGTTTCTATATATGCGTCTCAAAATAGTTCCAAAAATGTAAATTGTTTCGAGTATTACATTGAGTAAGATTTCAGAATAAACAGAGAATAGTTGAATTAATTTACGGTAATTATCTCTCATTAGTTCAACTAATTGATTAGCACTGACTCCAAACCACATTCCGAAAAGTCCTCCGATATAACAAAAATAGTTTGTTAATGTCATAAGCGGTTTCTCTCTGTAGATAAGTATTGGTTTACTGTTGTCCCAATTCAATGACAAAGTTCGGAAACCTTTATATAATTGACTTTTTTTATACGTGGCTATAATATATTCATTTTTTAAGCAATCAATTGGACATAATCTCGTACAGAATTTTGTAAAGTTTTGATTGGATTTTTGAAGAAATTCATCCTCGAGTTTATATTTATTTTCACAAATATCTAAATTTTGAGATATGTTATCGAATTGATGTATAATGTTGTTGAGTGCAAAATAAGAACAATTCAATTTAATTTCACTATAAGAACTGATACATTTTCTTAAGCAATGTGAACGTGACAAAGAATTGAATGGTTTATCAAAGTTGTCATAATGATTACATCTTGATTTATAGGGTGATTCTAAGAATTGGAATGTTTTCTTAACGATGTTATATTCTCTATCTTCTCCGCAATCAAGTTCAATAAAACTATTATATTCAATGAAATCTTCATTTATCGCAATTTTTAATGAATAAGAGGAAGAGTCAAAACGTTCTTGGTTTGCATCTTTAGAGCAAATGGCTTTAAAGCGAACTAATCCTTTGCGATCATAACTATGAAGATTATGAATGAATTGTTTTTTCGAAGCCTTATGAGTTCGATTAAAAAATAAGTAATTGAGATTTAATTCTACAGGCAACAAACCAGGTAAACCATTCAATTCAATAGTTTTATTAAGAAAACTTTCGTTTAAACTTTTATGATAAGTTTTGAACAAATTGAACAGTTTATAGAAATTTGTAAAACTTCGAAACGAGATGAGAGGATTTAGAGCACTGTCACAATTATTATAAACTCCTTTATACTTCAATTCACACTCAAGAATATTCAAATTACTGTATTCAGAATAAATTCTTTGAAATATATTCAAATCATAAATCGAAAATTTGTTTGATCCGACTTTTTTTAATTGAAACAATTTTTCTGATAATTTGATTTGAACTATGAAAGGAGGAAACTCTGTTGTGTCGTAATAATAATCAAAAACTTCTATTTTGATTTCTGAAGGAAAATTCAGGTAATTAAACGTCGCTAATAATGATTGAGTTGTCAATAAAACAGTGAAAAACGCAAAAAATATTTCCTGATAATAAAATAAATTTTATTAAATTATCAAATTATGAAAAAGAAAATTTTAGTGAAATGAGTTATCGCGTTTCAAATCAAGTTATAAGTAACTTGTATAAAAGCAAATTAATGTATGCATCAATGATTTACTTTACTTCTGAAGTATTTTTCTTAAATGATGGCTGTAATATAATTTTTCCGAAGATTAATGGCTATGGAAGACTTTAAAGGAAGTTAAATACATGATTAGAATATTTATATTACAGTTAACACTATTTTAAAACTTATAGCTTTAGAGCTGAGGTAAATCTTAAGGCCCACTTTGTAATATATTGATGCTTATATTAAAATATTAAAAAAAAGGAAAAAAATACATATTTGAAATTTAATAGTAATATTCGATAAATCTTAAAATTTTCCGTCAAATTTTCATCAAATTTTGAAAAATTAAAAACTTATTAATCATAAATGGAAAATTCATTTGTTCAGTAAATTGTTTAATTATGATGAACTTTTCAAAGACTCATATCAGGAATTCGTTGTTTTATCGAATATCAGTCTTGAAGTGAAAACATAGATACCTAATTTATCATGTCTTACCTTCATTTTAAAATTTTTCAGAATGTGCATAAACAATTTTGGAAATTTTAAGTATTTTCCAAATTTCCTCATAAGAAAATATTTTATATTGAATTTATTGAATAATTTGATAATAATTAATCTTAATTCATTGATTGAAATTCCATGCCAGAGACCTAATAAACCACCAAAATTTACTAAATATTGTACAAAACTGAGTTCAGCGCTGTATACAAATGATATATATTGCGTTCCGAGTGTTTTAAATTTCATTCCAACTTCATTATCTGATTTCATAATTTCATAATTTCATAAATTTCTTCTTCACAAGACCTTCGACACATTTTGATTAATTTATCATGATCAATATCCAAAGTAAGGTTATTACAGGACTTATATTTGAATTGAGAGTAATTATAATTATGGACAACATATGACAAATAATCATTTGTTTTTGGTAAACAACCTTTTTCAAGAAACTTTTTGAATACTAATTCATTAAAACATTGAGCTTTGGATTTGATGACTCCTTTATAATTATAACAATCAGTTTTATAAGGAGGCGGTAATCGTTTAAATGAAAATTTTTCATAAGTTATCAACAAATGATTTCCATCTGTGTTAGCGATTGGTAATAACCGACTCATTGGATATGTCGGTATTTGATTTGAATCGTGAACATAAAGTTCTCCATCAGCTTCTGTTAATAAAGTAAATTCCTCAATATGAGGATATTTATTGGTTCTCAAAGTGCTCAAACATGTGAAACATTTTATATCCTTGAAATGACTTGTCACAATTCCATCATAAGTATTTTGTGTTTCTTCAAATTGAGGTGAGCAGAGATGTTTATATCGTTTTATGTCAATTATATTCAAATAATCAGAAATAAGAGTTTGATTATTGATTAATTTCAAAAAGTTTCTATAACTGATTTCATATCGATTTGAACTATAATTATTATAAAGTTTATCGAAATCCTCTCCTCCATCGAGTTCCTCGAGTTCTAACGATTCTTTAATTTTCTCATCTTCTTGAATGAATGGTTTACAACCAGATATTGCTGGAAACGATTTCATTTTACCATTTATAATATAGTCTCTCATCTCCACTTCAACTGTTACTTTGAAATTGAGATATTCTGATGTTAATATTATTGTTTGATATATAAAAAAAATAAATGCAAATAAATTTGAAAAGTAATTTCCAATTAAATTTCTTGCATTTTTCTAATATGAATAACATTTTACTATTCACTGAAACTAAACAAGCAATGCATTTATCATTGGATAAAATGAGAAAAAGTTCACTCAAATTCATTATTGATTCTATTTTGACGATGAAATAAATTAGAATATTGAGGATTCGTCTGAAAAGTTTATTCAAATCAACCATTGATACTCCGAACCACATCGATATAATTGAACCAAAATCTGAAAGATAAGTATTGAATGAATATTTTTCACTCATTTCATATGTAAAAACAGTAGAATTAAATGACTGGATTTGAATCGTTCTGTTTTTATTCTTGTCTGCAAAAAGCTCATATGATTGTGTATTTATAAATTCAGAGATGCAGTTCTGATGACACATTCGCGAACAAATCATCCAAAATTTTTTATTATGAATTTGTTGTGCTCTCTTTCCGTTACATAGTTTTGTATCCATTGTTTTATCATTAAATATTACATCGATTTCAAAGTTATTGGTCGGATGAATACATTTATTTGACTTGAGTTTTTCATCAAAAATACAATCATTAAAACAATCTTCAAATGAGTAAAGTTTTGTATAAAATATATTTTCATTATAACAATCTGTTTGATGAGGCCATTCAAGTCTTCTCACAAAACTTCTAGAGTACTTAAAATAGTGGTTTTTGCAGTATTTATCGAACTCGATATAAAAAGTATGAAAAGATGATGAACTAGACATAGAGTGAGATGAATGAACACTCAAATGAAAATAGGGTTCATGTTCTAAATAATCTTTGAATTTCTCTCTCGTGATAGTAAATTCAATTAGACTTGATTTAATCTTTTTATTAATGTAAAAAACATCGGATAATTCCAATTGATTTATATTGAAAAATAGGAAACATTTCCCATAACGAGGATATCCACTCATGAATTCTTCAACTTTTCCAAACATTAGACAATTATTATAGATTTTGTATTCCTTATCAGTAATTAAGGTGACCGAACAGTATAATAATTGCGTCCAATTGACTGTTTTTTCAAATAATTGATGAAAAAAAGATAAATTATTAATTGCCATGAATTCAATCTCTGAAATACTTTTCTCTCGACAGAGAGTGACTGATGGAAAATCTATATAATTTTCTTCATCTACTGATAACTTCACTTCAATCGGAAAATTCAAATAATCACTCGTTATCTCATTTAATTGATAAAATAATATTATTAAACAACATATTTTCATAACAAATTTGATTGAAACAGAACTATATTTTATCGATAGATTTGTGATGGACTGCATATTTGATTTTTTCAAAAAAGAATTAATTAAATACTTAATTGATTCCCTACTGGAATGAATATTTAGAAATAAAAATTTGAATTTTCATCAAAATTGCTAGCAGTAGTATATGTTGAGCTCTCAAAATCAATATGAAAAATTGATAGTAAAGGCATACACAACAATTCATATAAAACTTGAGAAAACATAATGATCTCATTTCATGAATCTATTTATTTTATTTTACTTATAATGAGATTGCATTCACAGTTTGTTTATCAATAGGCAGTAAAATGTCATGATTGTATGTCATAATAGCGTGAAAATTTTGAAATTTCATTTTTATAAGTGTTTTTAAAATAATAAAAATATGATTTAATACTAAGTTCTTATATTATAGAATAATATTTGTACTTTTTGTCATTCTTTTTTGAGGACTTTAAGAGTTATTATTGAGAAAATAGAATCAATATTAAATTGCAAATAAACATCTCTTCAATTTTAACTTATTTGCTTCAAATAGTTGTATTGATTTTGCATTTGAAAATTCTAGAGACAGGTCTCAAGAAAAACAATCAAATATTTTATTAGTTCAAAATTATATATCATTTAGAGAAGATTTTTTATTATTTTCCTTTTGATTGATTGGTTTTCAGAAAAAATAAAATTTTATTGACTTGACATTATTAAGACATATTGAAATATACTTAAACTCATATAAGAGAACATAACTTAAAAGAAAAACAAACATCAATCAAATGCTAATATAAAACCAGTGTTTGGTATAAAAAATGATTAATTAAATTAAGATTTTTATGATAATTATGAAATTGACATGAAAGATGATCTATTCTATGTTCGATGTGTAGTTGCCATTAGATAAATAGTGTCATCATTTTTAAAATCTTTATCAATTGAATTTGGAATTTTATTATTTGAAGTGTAGCTCAAGATACTTATCCGGACTGTTTCGCAGGTGATTCAAAAAGTTTCGAAAAGGTTCACAAAAGCTTTTCACAAAAAGTTATTCCAAATAATGAGTATAAAGAGATAAAGCGCTCGACTGTACAAATAAAATGAATTATTCAATTAATGCACAAATAAAGACATAACCAAAGGCGAAAGTTATTTGATTAAATAATGTCACATTATTTGTTAATTTTCTCAAATAAATTTTAAATAATTCTCCAGAAATACGAGAGAATATGATAAAAATGTAAAGAAATAAGTCATGTACTACAGACATCTTCATTATTAATAAAATACAGTCAAATAATTGTGAATTGCGTGTAAATACATGTTTTTCTCCTAATTCATCACATATGCAATTGTGAAAATCTATTCAAATCATTGCATAAGCTCTAAGATGAGCAAACATTATATTCACATATTTTGGGCCAAATTTAGAAATAAATACATATTTGTATTCATCACACATGAAACTATTTCAAGAGTCTTCCAATACTACATACTATTAAAACAAAACAAATATAATCTAAAGTTTTTTCTAAATTATTTTTTCTGTTAAAAGTCTCCTAAAGCAGTTCCTAAAGAAGTATTAAAGAAAATGACTGATAGAGAGAAACAGTTAGAGGTATCAAATGATTTGGCTTCAGAAGCGATCTCTGCTCTCAAAGAGCTAGAAGAAAGTGAACTCAAAGTTGAAAAGAAAGACACAAAGTATGAATGGTATGACTATGTGTTGGTGGGATCTATTGGTGGCTCTTATGGTAAACAAGTTAAGGATAACAAAGTATAGATCGATATTCACAATGAGAACAATGAAAAGATTGATAAAGAAAATAATGAGGTTTTCAAGAGAAGACAACAAAACTACAATTCTTAAGCAAAATGGTTGAACGCCTCTTGAGTTATACGTATTTTGAAAAATTAGTAGTTTTTCATTACATTTTGGTTCCTTAATTCACTTTATAAGAACCGGTCCTTAATTAGAGAAATCTCAAGACGTGGATCCGTAAATTTCGAATAATAAGGACCCATAGTTTACATGATTTTCGAAATTGATGGGAATTCACTTAATTAGGACCTATCTTTAGATGAGAGGTAAAACTGTAGTCATTGTAATAATAATCAAAAATAAATCGTTTAAATAAAAAGGAATTATGGGATTGTTTGGAGAATAAATTGCCAGCCATTCAAGTCAAGCCATACCAGTCAAGCCATATTTAGGCAACAGGAGACATATAAACTTGTTTACCAAATTTATGTGTATGTGAAGATAAAGGGTGTCAATTTAACTATAAGTACATGTATACCCCTATTTGGGAATCAAAAATTTTGTCATCTTAGACGGGTTGTGATTTTATAGGATGTCATTTTACAGGAGTCTGACTGTAATAATTTAAAACCAATTAAGACTTTGTATACATTCAAAAATTTGATTAATATAATCTATTGCAAAACAATTTAATTAAATATGATTTGTTGAATCAAAACATAATGAACAAAATTTTTATTTATTTAAATGTTTTAATACATTTCAATTTGACAGCAATTGAAATTTTAAAATAAAGCGCTTGAACTATATTTTATAGTTATATTATTCCCTATATAATAATGGAAACCTTATAAACTCTTTTGGATATGATTTGCTCTGCATTAACACACATAATAATGAAAAACTTCACAGAAAAGTGTTTAGATTAGAGATTTTGCTTTTTTGTCAAGATTTTGGCCTAAAAAGATGTGATCTCTCTATTTGTTTTATATATTTGGTCAAAACAGAGAAATAAATGGTGAAATCTTACCGAATATTTTATCAAAATCGCAATCAATTTTCATTTTTGTATAAAGAGTTTGAGCTTTAATGATGCTTACTTTCAAACCAATTTTATCACTAATTGATTTCGTGCGATCATTACTATCCCAGGAATAAATCATTAGTCCTTCAGACTTAAATTGAGACATTTCTTTGCATCCCTTCGATAACAACAATTCTGCAATTTCTGTATTGTTTGCATATAAAGGTTGTGCCAAAACATAATTAGTATTACTTAAAGCAAGTTTACAATAACCGATAATTTGCTTATTATGATCATCAATGGCTGCAATGATTACTGTTTCAGGTTGTTTGAGTGCTTGACTTAACATGGATTCTCTATCAAAACCACAAACATTTTGGTCATAAATCGCGACTGATTTCAAGTTTTCCTCATCCAAAGATAAAATTGAGATGTTATTAATTTGATTGACTAATAATTCATATTTTATAAGACTGTGTTCTCCTGAATATCGCACTGTATTCTTATCGTCTATAATCACAGATCCGAAATGTGTGCAGTATTTTGGGAACATTGAAAGTGCGATCAATGATATATTTGATTGACTGCCAATATGTTCGATTACATTCTTCCAAATAGAAGAGCCGATACCCTTATTTTGATATTGAGATTTGACGGCATATGTACTGATATACGCAAAACTTTCCGATAGTTTGATTCCAGCGCACGAACCTATTATTTGACCTATGATTTAGAGAATTTAAAAATGATAAGAGGATATCATTGGATATTTAATTCATTGAATTATTAAATGTAATTAATATAGAGTTTCTGATTTATATCAATATATGGATAAATTATTTATTTATCTGAATTGAAATGTTGAGCAACAAAAAATCCTTCAGGATCTAAATTGTACCCAATTTTTAAATCATGTTTAGCTATAGTAAAGCCAACTTCTGTGCAAATTCTGATAACTTCTTCAAAATCTTCATCTTTCATTTGTCGGATAATATATTTTAGACTTTCCATTATTTCTATTTTAAACCACCTGTTTTTTATTTTAATTGAATATCTTTTTGGTGAATTTCTAACTTAATTAATTGATAAAATAAAGTTTGTTAAGCTAGAGTTTATCAGTTATAACTTTCAGTTACAACGAATATTTGAAAATAGTGTGAGAACAAAATCAGCTCTTGTCCTCATTTGTTATGTTTATTTAGTAGTCCTGAAAGTCAGATAAGTTTCCACTTAAGAAACTTAATAGACTTTCAGATTCAGGTCAAGTTATGTGCGTCTTGTTTTTCTATTTTAGGTTAAAATTCTCAGAAAGTTTGCTGGAAATACACAATTTGACTATTTCTAGAAACACTTCAATTAAGTTGTAAATAACTTTCACTAATATATAACGCATGAAGAAAAACTCTCTCTTCAATTCCCAAATACTTTTTAGTTTTCAACTCTATCTTATTCAGTGTTTATTAACTTTAAAGCCTTCAACAGAGTTATTTTGATAAATAATATGAATGAAAGCTTTTCATAAGAATAATATGTAAAACTCATCATCAATTAAGTCAATGTAAACATTTATATTAAAAGATATCTATAATTTTATTTAAAAAACGGATTGAAATAAAACAGTGAACATGAAACCCTCTTTAAAAGCGTATTCAAAAATGATATAGGTATTGATTTTTTTTCAAAAATTCTTTGATTTAGGTATTGATTTTTAATCTATTTCAAATTCTTTAAAATAAATTGTATCGCAAATTTATTTTGCGAGAATATTACTAACAGATAAAATTTTATTCACAAATTTATTGTTAAAATCAATATTTATTTCTTCATTCAAATGAAAGAAAAGTCTTCAAAGACATAATTAAATTATTATTAATATTTAAAATGAAAAACACATCTGATTCGCAAATGCTTAAAACCGAAAGCATGTGTTCATACAATTGGGAACATTTGATGAAAACTTTAAACTTAAATGATAAAATTGTTTGTATAAATCTAATGATGAGCAAAGCTCGAGTTTTTTTTATAGCAGTATTCGTACGATTAAATATTCATTATTTCCTCGAATATAGTCTCAGAAAGTAAAATATCAAACCTATTATGAATTCATTAAATTTATAGATCTGAGGAGTTTTCACATAAACTAAATCAAGTCGTAATCAATCATAAGTACATATATTTTTAATTTGCAAAAGAAATTCATCAAAAAGTCAAAATCTTTTCACACTAAATAATCAAAAGTATTCAATACAGTTCAATATTATGCTTAGAAGTGGACGTATTGTGCACAATTTTAACTAAAAATAATAAAATTTTAAAGTAAACTATTTGCTTGTAAGCAAAAACTTCTCACAATGAAAGTAAAGTTGCGCTACGAATTTCATAAAGATTAATCATTTCATTTTCTAATAAACCGTAAAAATAAATTCCATTATTCAGTTTCAGCTCTCAATTCTGTTGATGTTAACAGATCTTTGTTATCATAATTTTAATTTTTGAAATAAAAAACATTTTTATCGAAACAATTAAGTTAAAATAGTTATCAAAAACAAGTTAATAATTGCTTTGGTAGCCAACAAGTTAATGATCTCACTTTCATATAAACGTTGGAAGTGTTTTTCGCTTTGCAGTAGGAATCCCTTTTTAATTGATAATATTGCTTATAATAATTTTTTACTTAGAAAAAGAAAGTATTTTGTATTTTCTGATATTTTTCAATTTACTCAATAACTTAGTAAAGACTGGCTTTAGTGTCCCTTTGCTTCAATAACTATTTAGTCGAGTGATTCGTGTTTTAAATGGATAAAAAATGGAATATTTTAAGAACATTTTTTTAATATGAGTTAAATCTATAAAAAGCTTTA
>JAQFZT010002618.1:0-11112 GCA_034696325.1 Camisiidae sp. | reverse complement strand
TATTGTATTACTCAATGCTGCGAAATCAGACAAAAAATATAAGTTTAGACACAATAAATAAAAAATTAATGATTTTCTCTGATTATTTATTATCATTTATATTAATTAAATTCTCACTTTCAATTTGATGAAGAATTTTCAAAAATATTACAAGGGGAATCCTTATCATTTTTTTAGTCCCGCATTCATGGAAAAAATATGTGGTCACCCTATTTTCAATACATTTAAGTTTAACAGTTATAAAAAAGCTAATGAGAAATAAGTTTCATGATCAATGAATTTGAAATACACTTGAGTTTCAGTTATTATTTTGTTAATTTTTCAATTATTATATTATTTAGTTAATATTTTATTTATAAAAGTAGCAAATATATACTTTTCTATTTCTAAACTTGATTTTAGTATTTTAATTTCAAAAAAGTATGCAAAGCTGGAGATTTTAATCTCCAGCGTAACCCCTAAGCTGGAGACTGGAGAAGTTGTCTGAAAGCTAGAGGAATAGTATCCCTATAAGTTACCCTCATTTATCATTTGATATTCTTAAAATATATGGTGCAATTAATATTGAATATTAAATTCAAAAAATATTTTTCAATTATGAAAGATTATCTATTCAAACATTGCATAATTTATATTCAAATTTTTATATGTATGTAAATTTTAATAATGATTTTAAACTGGAAGCTTATAATATGTCCCGTTATATTGCCTTTATAAATACCCACATTTTTATTCATTGAAATGTTTAGATTTCTAATACAAAAGCTGCAAAAAGTTGTAGAAAAGCTAAAGTGCAACCTCGCAGAAGAGAGTGTTTCGATATACACGATATAACGATTTAAAGAATGTAAAATTTTAAATTGATAATTCAATATTAATTAAAGTTAGTCTACTCTTAAACACATCAATATTAGTATTTAAATAATCAGTAGGTCCTCAATATTCGGGAGGGCACCGAAATCATATGAGTTAGAAAATCATCAGCAAAGAGATCTAAAATCAATATGAAGTCCCTAAATGATTAAAATGAGCAATTTGACTCATGTATCCCCGATTTTACACTTTAAGTGCCGATTTCTGGAAATTGATGAACAAAATATAGTTTTTACTGTTTTTTCTTATCTGTTATATTTTAAAGGAATTATGATAGCATTAAATTAGAATCAAGTGCTGTTCACTATATTTTATTTATACTTAAGTTAGATTTTATAGTGTATTTTTGTCGTCTTAATTTAAATAAATATCTGACTTTGAAAACATATAAGTCTATTTAAACTGATAAAAGATACAGTTTGTTGGAAAAAAACATTGAAAAATTTATTAGTCATATATTTCAGAATAATTAATGTATTTTATGTTTCATATAAATTAATTAATGCATATATTAAATAGCTATTTACAGTTAGCAATTATATAGCACACAATATAACAACTAATAGCATATAATATAGCAAATATTACTCAAAGTAATTTTATATAATAATAATATTTGACTAGGATTTATAAGAATTTTTGCTGAGAAGATTCTTCAAAGCTATGATTTATATATAGTTATTTAAAAAGTTATTTTAGTGTGCTTTTCTTAATAGAATTGAATTGTGATTGTGTGATTTACCATCAATTATTTTAAATGATAAAATCTCAATAACAACAATAATTAATGACATAACAAAACAGCTCACTATAACCAAAAACAGATCTTTTATTATTTGCAATTTGATTTCTTCACTTTCTTCAGAAATATCATTAAACTTCTTATTCATATATATTTTCCTCAAACCATAAAGTTTGGATATATACATGAGTCTTGAATAATATCTATTGTATATTCCTGCTTCAGTTGTAATTCTTATTCTAACGAAAAATAAATTCACTCGTTTAAAGTTCATGTAAAAATATACTAACATTTCATATAGTTTCCATCTGGACTCTGAGTGTTTCTTATTGATGGGATGGCCAATCAATGATGGGTAATAGCCTTCTCTACTGATTGCTAAACTATACTGAGGATGAGATAATTTTAGAACCCAAATTGCTGTTCCTTCTCGGATATATACAAATTTTCGCTCAGAAATTTTCCGTAAAAAAGGATCAAGATCAACCTTTATTTCAAATTATATTCAGTTAGTATTCGATTATTATTTTTAATTTGTGTCACTTACACCAGTGTCCGCAAAGGATTTTGTTATGTTTTGTAATTGAAGTAATTTATTATCCCTTCCCGGATATTTAGCAGCCCAAAAAACGTAAGAGTTATCACCTGTGTAAATCGTCAAATTCGAATCAATTATTTCTTGAAATGTATTAATTGTTTTCATTTCTGGCGTAACCATTGATGACAGTATTCCAGTAGAAAAAGAAGCTGATAAAATTAATGCCATTAAAGCCCATATTCTGGTCACAGTATCTGATTTAAAATTTCTTCCTTGATTTACTAAATGACTCAATACTCCAAAAAATAATTCATCAATATTTTTGTTTTGATAGCTTCTATTCAAAAAAACTTTAAAAAAATATTAAGTTTGATCCAGGCTTTAGAGTACAATTGTTTTAAGAATATTACGTTTCACTCTTTCTTTGATATACAAAAATGCAGATATAATTAATATGTTTATTATTATACAGATCCAAATTTGCGAAGAAAACATTTTGAGCATATTTATTAGGTTTGGTGGTTCTGAGTATAATGCACTCAAAATCAACAAATTATACTCATCTTTGACATAATGAGATATTGCAAATTCAAATAGATAACCTTCGATTGCCATCTGGTCAAGAACAAAATCGTATTCCTTAAGTAAACATAATTACATTACTTCTTAAATTGAAGAATGTTTCAATTATTCATATCTTTATTTTCAATAAAAATGCAAATTATAAAAACTAAATTTTATAAGTTATTAAGCGTTTTCGATCTACAATGATCATCATCTTATTCAATGCTTGGAAAAAATTGGCTTATTTTTCAAATTTGAAAAAGAAAAGAAGTTTTTCAAGTAATCTGTATTACAGAAAGTCAAAAATGAAATCGAAACTTTAAAAAATAATTAAATTCGTAAATAATAAGCGTCAATAAGCTTAAATATAATTCTCATACCTCTTTAACGAACAACTGTTTCAATTGTTTGTTTTCGACAGAATTTCTAAAAGTGATGTTAAATTTAGAATATCCTCCAGTTTTGAGTATATCTAACAATTCGCTTTCAAAAGAACATATATTCGTCTCATGAAATATATAGAAATATAAAATAGAATAACCATTACTTTGGTCAAAATAATATTTTTAAAAGTAAAGTTATTTATATGATAAAAATTGTCTCACTTTTTGAAAACCAAAAATCAAAAGACTTCTATTGCTATTAATATCACCAAAATAACTATCATTTAATTTGAGATTTTGACAATTATTAAGTATCTTTTCCATGATTTTAAATTTTATCAAATATCAATTCTTTCATCAAATGAGTGATAACATTACTTTTAAAAATCTATGCATTAAAACTTAATAAATTGCTTAAATTCCACAATAACTCCATAGATATATTCTTTAATTTGACAAATGGAATTGAGAATCATTTCAATTAACAACAACAACAGAAATATCAGATATTCATCTGAGTCAAAGTATTTCTTTTTTTTTATGAATCTAAGAGATTAGATTTTATTGAATTGCTAAGTGTTTTGCTAGAAAATGAATTCAGTAGAAAAACACCAATAGATAATAAAGTAATTCACAATTCCATTAAAGTGATTGAAAATATAATTGCATCAAATCTCGAGAATAATGAATATTTTAATGAAAGAAAAAAGTGTGACTACACATCCCAAAACTTAATGGTTTACCACAAATACGCCGGAATTTACAGAAAATAGTGCTTTCCATTTAATTAAAATTACAAAATCTTTGAGAAATATGTTTTATCTTCTTTTGAAACTCTCAGAATAAATTGACGGAGAACTGGACACAATTTAAAGAATTAAGAAATTATTAGTATGGGTAACACTATTAAGTCATTAAGTCAAAGCGTTTTAAAATCATAGATTAGAATAAGTAATGGGAAAAACGAGAATTCAGTCATAAATTTTAGGAATTTCATGAGCTTCAAGTATTTACGATGTGAAAACTTGAAGTAAAGATACAGTTTGTCCCACAACTCACTGAACCATCAAAATAATTAATAACTTCTTGATCAATAGATCGATTGAGAACTTTTTCATTTAAAAGTAGAATAATATAAGATAATTTTGAGTTTTATATAAATATTTTTAATGTGACCTTCACTAGAAAGAAATACTGTAAATGTAAGGTAGCGGATATAATTATCCATAATTCATAGATAACACTTTAATGCATTGAGAAGCCATTATTTTTGGAATTATCATACCGTATAAGTGTATCGATTTGAATTTATATATGGCATAAATATACATTAGTTGAAAAATTTTCAATAAAATACAATTAGTTATGAAAAAGTTATTTCGTTTTTTCTATTATGGATAATAATGCCTGGTACCTTATAAAGAAATTTTGTTCATTCACAACAATTTGAAGAATACATTATTCAATTACAATCTTTTCAAATAGGAATTGTTTAGCATTTTGTATAAATATTGACATTTTAGTCTTGTTTCTTATAAAAATTGGTAAAATGTTAAAAAGATACATAACATTTATGAAAAAGTTTTTGTCACAGAATTTTAATCTGGTATTCGGTATCTATGAGACATGTTATGAATATACGTAGAACTTTTTTGAAAAATATATATTTAGAGTCATTTCTCTGAAAAGACTAGTTTTTTTGAGTTTCACACGGAATCCAACAAAGATTAGCATATTCTATGATAGGTAATGAATATGATTAATAAAGTCTAAGAGAAGAGTTTGAATCCGCATATTTGAATAATTTTTTATACATTTATTCAAAAATCCCCATTTTTTATACATGAATTTACAATAAAGTCGGTTTGTTCTGTAAATGATAACTTGTCATCAATTATTAGCCGAGTGTTTGTGTTGACTATTTCTCTGAACCACTTCATTGTTCAGTGTATATTCAGCAATATTCTTTTTAAGTGAGAATCTTAAATGTTTTGATCTTTAAGGGTTAAGTTTCAGTTAACGACATGTTTCTCAACAGTGATGTCCAACGCTCGAGCGTCGAGCGTTTCATTTTGCCCGAACGTGAGCGCGAGTGCGGAGCGTTTTTATCACGTGTTTGTTCATGAGAAAATTCAATAAATGAGCTGTTAAATTATAAAATCAATATCAATGAATAAAAAATCATTTTTAAATAAATGTGAATAGTTTTAAACAAATTCCTTTTCAATCAATAGATTATTATATCATAAGATAACATTCTTTTGATTTGTATCATAAGTTCATTTTTAAATTAATAAAACAATCTGAATAAGGCTGTGATGAGCATGGGTCATATTTCCTGAGCCTGTCAATTTTTGCGAGCCTGACACCCCAGAGCCTGCTCCTTGAGCCGACCTTGATATAAATTTTTAAAAATTATATATAGGTTTTCAAACATGATATAAAAATTTTTCCAAAAAGGGAACTTTCAAAGATATTTATATAATTTATTTCGATTTTTAAATACTATGATTCTCAAATAAGAAGTGATTTTTTACAGATTTCTTATTTTTAACTCGTGGAGAAAACTCTATACCATTAGTGTTATGCTTATCGCTATTCTATTTATTCTATGAATAAATGTTTCATAACTATTGGTGGAATTGAACGAGTTTATAGTCTCGTACTTTATGTCCATCCGTCTGTAGCTAACAATACTTTAATTGTTGCGAAAAAATCTGAATTTCAATATTATTGCAAATTCCATTATTATCAAAAATTTCTGGATTTCAATACTATCAAAGTGTTTTATTGTTGCAAAAATTATTAAATAAGGTTTAATTTTATTTAAGACTCACTGAAAATGTTCATAGTAAGTGTTTCCTAAATTCTTAATTGATTTTTCCTTTAATCTTTCAATTAAGCGAATCAAAAAACATAAGGATAGCAGCAGTACAAAAGTTATTTCAACCTACGAGTGTAGGATTAATGTAAATGTATTGAATTCTTTTCAGTCTTCTTATTTGAACTTTTAATACCAATACAACTAGGGCTGGAAAGATACATATGATGTATAATACATGTAATAATACTTAACCCTTTCTGGAATAATACACTCAATAAAGCGCTATCTATTAGAGAACATAGTTTTTTAATCTAAAGAGCTTAGAAATAACTTGTCGAACAAAAATATTGAAAAACAACTAAACATTAAGTCCAATCCCCAAAAAGGTAGTTTTTCTAATCAATTATTGATAATTAATTTTTCAAAGTTCGAAAATAAAAAAGATATTGTGGGATGTTATGTAGATTTAGACATTATTGAAGAAGAAAAACAAGAATTTCAATTTTTAAAAGAAATTTAGCATTCATTATTCCGTTTAGTACATTGATTATTCAATAATTTGCCTTTTATAACATAATAAATCAATAAACAAGCAATTTATAGCTTAATTTTTTCTTTTTCAAGAAAAGACATGTATTATACATACTACAACTTCATAACTTCATAAATGTTCACAATAATTATTATGTTTAAATCTCTGCTACGAATTAAAAAGTTTGAAACGCGAGGAATTATTTGACGAACAAAAATCAGCTTAAAGTCAGCTTTCAAATCTTTTTAAACAATTTCTCTTTGAGTTCAATGAATTACAGAATATCATAGTTGACATATTTAAAAAGATTGTAGACTTGAAATCATTAGAAAGTTTACACCCTTAACATTTTAGACACTGATATTGCTTTATTCATCGTGCATTTCAACAAGATGAGCATTAAACATGCAGTCACATTAGTGACTCAAATGTGAAGGGTGTAAGCTTTCTAATGATTTTAAGTCTACAGTATTTAAAATTCTCATCAAATTGTGATTTACATCTTCAATTGTTAAATAAATTGATATGTTAAAAATTATTTTATAAACTTTATTTATAAAAGTGATTTGGAATGAATTCCTAATAATTTTTTAAATAAAAGGAAGCTTTGAGTATGCGTTTACTTTACGAACCACTTCATAATAGGTTTATGCAATCTTTATGCAATTTCTCTCTCAAAATCTTATTTCATAACATTAAATGTTAAGATTTCAATCAATATTTCTACTTCATTGTTTCACCTTTTATCAAGCGCTCTAACATTTATATTTCAATAGCTTTTGTTTTTTATTAACACATACTATTATTGATAACAGATAAAATACATAATTAATATAAAAGTTGAATTTGTAATACTATTTATGTTGAAATCTCTATTAATTATTTAGTGCTAAAGAAGGTTTTTATGCAGAAAGAAAATTTTCTGAAATGTGAGAAAATACCTTATGTTTTGAATAATTATTTTGTACAGTTAGGAATAACTAAACAAAAAAAGAATTTAATTTTCCTCTTCTGCCCTTACAATAAGAAGCGTTGAATTGCAAACTTGTTCCCAACAGCTTAACAGATATTTAATTAAATGAGTTTGAGTTCTATCGTATTCTATGAACTTCTTTCAAAAAGTACTTTTCTCGTAAAAAGATTGCATGTGAGCAGTCATTTTGAGTAAATAGTGTTGAGTGAATTGATGTGTAAGCGACATAAGGTATATATTGAATTATTGTACAGTCAGTTAAATAGTAATGCGCTTCAATTTATTTATTTAGTAATAAAAACTATCAAAGGCTAAATGATTGTTTTATGAATAATAAAAGCTTTCAATCAGGCATTGATACCTGTATATTATTCTTTTCAATTAATACAAATAAGTTGAAACGCGTTATTTATGACTCTAATATAAACTCTAGATCAGAAAGATATAGAATGATAGTTTGCACGCTTTGTAAAATACACTTTTATTCTAGAAATGTAATGCAATTTCTTCATTTGTTTAATTTAATTAATTAAAAAACAAAGCTGTTAAAATATGTCTTTCCTTTAGTCAGAATGTTAATGAATAAAAGTTGTTTTCATAACTAAAAAACTACGTAAAATAGTCTCTTCAGAATGCGTGCTATAACGCAGGCAACAATGTCTTAATCTTTCTGATCTATAGCTAACAAAAATTAGATATACTCAATTTTGAACTTAATATTTCTAATTTTTTATAGTTTGACTCAAATTTTACATATTTTTTGAATTAACACTTGCTATTCATAATAATAGTTGATTAACGTTTTAACATTGTATTGATATCTAGAAAGATTTTCTCTAAAGAACATCAACAAAACAAACATTGTTAACC
Source organism: Camisiidae sp. (assembly GCA_034696325.1). Lineage (NCBI taxonomy): Eukaryota > Metazoa > Arthropoda > Arachnida > Sarcoptiformes > Camisiidae > Camisiidae sp. Next base: position 2,813 of record JAQFZT010002618.1, on the reverse strand, counting down.
TGAATAACAAAATACAATCGAGAATAAGATATCTTTTCAATATTTTATGTTTCTCTATGTTAGTATTTCAAACAATAATAATAATTCAGACTTATCTTAACTTTGATACTGATGTGGAAATAATGATAAGTCATCCCGAAACTGAAAAGTTTTCATCAATTAGTATTTGTTTTGTTAATGATTATAATTTATATGAAATTGAAAAAATTCTAAAACAAAATCTAACCCTCAATACAACTATTTATGAATTGCTCAATAAAGTGAATGATTCAGAATCAAATAGAGCTAAATTTACGGATAAAATGAATGAAATTTATGGAATGATTTATAAAAAGAATTACAAAGTTTACAATCATTACGTAACTGAAAATTATTACAAATTGCTGAAAATATTTTGTCACATTTATTTATTAAATAAGTTCAAGTATTTAAATGGTTGTAATGAAGATAATAAACCGATTCATAGTCGCGGTATGAATTATGAATGTGTGACTTTTTTTTAGTGAAATTCCGATCGATTCAGAAATAAAATCAGTTGGAATGCATACAGACAACAATTCACATAATCATGTCTAAAACGACAGAAACTTGTTCTCTCTATTGGAGACGAACTTTATGAACCGCATTCATTCGAAAAATTAGGATTAGGTAAGTTTTGAAAAACTGCCAGCAACTCATTGACGTTTTAGAAATATCCCAATATATAATCAATATTTATCAAAAGTTTCCAGTTATCAAAATGATATATTTTTCAAAGAAACTTTTAAAGAGAATAATTAATAATTTTCTTCTGATTCAAAAATAATTTAAAACAACTAAAGATGATATTCGAGTATTGATTGTGATTCACTCGTCACTTCATTATTCGCCTGATGATTATTTCTTAATCGAAAATGGGATGATATCTGCGGTCCAGAAGAATAGCAAAAGTAATTTGCTTTTTAAGAAAACAAAAATTATCCGTTTATCACACCCTTACGAAAGCCGATGCACTGATTATCCGAATAATGATTCTCACGAATTATGCTCTAATCGATGCGTTAAAATAAAATTCAAAGAACTGAAGGGATGCATTCCACCGAAAGCTATACTCATTTATAACATTTACATTCTATGTGAATCTGATATCGATAGTCATCAGTCATTCTATGAGAATATTGTTAAAGAATGCGAACTTCAATGTATGCCCATTTGTATTGAAGAGACATCCGAATATCAATTGTTAGGATCACAAATACTTCAAGAGACATTACCACATAATTATTCGACTCAAGTTGATGTCTATTTCAAGACTGATCACGAATTGATTTATAAATATCGTCCACGAATGCTATTAATTTATTTTTTAGGATATTTTGGAGGTTTGATGTCATATCTGTTTACGGCTTAGTTGAAACACTTATTGAGAAATCATACAAATATTTAATCGTAAGTATTTATTCGAAAGATTTTCAAAGCTTATTAAGAGATAAAATTTCAATTTCTGATGAAAATATAAAGTCAATTATTTAAAGGCTCGATTGAACAGAAGGAATGTTAGAAATATGCGAATATATAATTAAAGAATTATGTCTAGAAGATGGTAAGTCATTTTATTTCTCATGTGGTTTAAGACTCCAGAATTTAGCCTTAAAGTAGGAATCAAATGAGAATATTATTATTATGTTAAGATAAATGTAGAATTGTTTGATTATAAAATATATAATAAAGAATACAAATATCGTTATGAATAAAATTTTCAAAATTTGCAAATACTAAACATTTTTGTGAAAAATTAATATTCTAAAACATGTTTAACAAAAATTGGATGAAGAATTTTATTTAAGTTATGCAGATTCAGACCAGGTCGTTTGTGGTCACTCTAAAACTAGGACTTTATCACAATTTACAGCTAACGCTGCTATTCAAATACAATCTTAAAGAAATAATTAATAAATATTGAAAAATGAGAAATTTCTGTTTTAAATAATCTTTAGAAATATATATAAAAGAAACAATAAATTAAAAACCTATTACTATTGATCTTAAGACTAAATTATAGTGTAGCATGTGATTCTTGCATAAAATCTCACTCTGTATTTATTATTGCTCATCAAGACAAAAATTTAATGAAACTATCGATTACCTTTAATGAAACTTTACTTATAAATTACAATAAATTGTCTTTAGGAAACTTAACACTTTTAATATAATAGTTAATTTGCTATTTTGTCATAAGATTAAAAGTATCATTTGAATAAACTTATAACTTTCAATTAAACCTATTTTTTACAATGGACTTATGCTTGAAAAATATTCCAGTGAACAAAGTTTTGAGCTTAAATTCTACTCAATCATACATAACTAACAGAACAATTGGGTTCATAGCGTTTTGGTGTCCACCTTTTGTTGAGAATTATATCTCACAAATTTGTGGACCTTTTATCAAAATCATTATAGAAGTGGCTCTGAGGAAAAAATATAAGTACTAAAAATTATTAAGATTAAAAAATAATTAGAGATAAAAATTAAATTTCAAAAAATTAGTGAAATCATCTTTTCATATTCTAATACTTAATTCTTATCTAGTATTTTACGAATGGAAAATCCAAAAGGTCATTTTGAAGGGATGGACCTTCTTTATAATGAAAATCTCAGTCTTGTTTTATATCCTTTAACACAATCAAACGCCGAACTGATTCGGGGTCCACTCAATGATCCTGATATTGTACAATTCAGTCGTCCGGTTGGCATTAAAATTGAAGGTCTTATTCTATCTCGAGTGGAATCAGGAAAGAGACATCTCTTCGAATTTATTATGGGATTCGAATATC
>JAQFZT010002617.1:0-11113 GCA_034696325.1 Camisiidae sp. | reverse complement strand
ATCGTGATTCGTGATCGTGATTCGTGATTTGCACTCCCTCTACACTCTAAAGTATAAACAAATTCATAATAATAATATATAATCAATATTAAAAGATATAATTATCTTCAAATATAAAGCCATTTATATATCAAATTTTATTCAAATTTTTCACAATCATTTCTTTTCGTGGGTTTGTTTTGCAATTAATTCAATTCATTTCAAATCAATAAGACTTTAATAATGACCGAAAACATGGAATTAAACGAAACATTGCCTGAAATGGATGAAGACTTCATAGAAGAAGACAATGAAATCGAGACTAAAATTGTGATTAAAGAAGAGACTTCTAATTGTGACCAAAGTATGAATCGTGACATAACTGACGAAGAATTATATTCTGTTTACCAAACATTAGACATTAATTTCGATGAATTGAATCGAAAGTTTACAAATTGGCGGTTAAATGTGATACACATTCGCGGCGTTCAAGAAATGAGTTCAGAAGATGTTCTGAAGTATTTCAATGACTTTGAGCCCAATTCTATTGAATGGGTTAATGATCTTTCGTGTAATATTGTCTTCAATAATGAAAAGATGAGTGCAATCGCAATGATAGCTCTGACCACTGCTATTGTCATAAAAACAAGTAAACAATCTGTTAGTCTTGATCTCGGAATTGATGTGATAGACGCAGATTCTCTATCAGTTCCGGTTCCGCCCGGACTTCGATGGAGGTTAGGTGTGACGCACCCGAAGGCTAAAGCACTTCTATTAAGATTTGCCACCAATTCAGACAAAAAGATAAGGGGATCCAGAAATATGAGTGAATATTATGTCAAATATGGTATGACTTCCACACAACACAACCCTATTCTCAATAGAAACAGAAAACGGTTTGTTAGAGATGAGGAAAACGGCTTTAATGATAGCTCTGGTCTTCAAATTAAAAGTAAAAGATTAAGAATGAGAATGAGAGCCGATGACGAGCAAGACTTGATTACAAACAGAAAAAGAATATCTGAAGAACGATTGGTTTTTCCTGATCAACATAATGATGAAGTAATACATAGAAAATCAATTTGGGACAGATTAGACAATGACCAACTCGGCAACTATTGCCCCCTCGACACTCATCTTCCGATCTCATGGAATAATGACACCAACTCTAGAGAATCCCTTTGGAAAGAAACACCATTGCGTTCCTCTATATCTGTTGTCAGGTCTAACACTAGTAAAAATGTGTTGCATAATAAAAATGATTTGAGGACTCGACTCACCAAAAGAAAATCTTATTAACAATCACTCAATTTTATTATTAATATTCAGTTATTTGGATTATTTAATCAAAATCTCTTTTCAAATTCAATTATAATCTTATTTATTGCCATTTATGAAAGTAATTTTTAAAAGATTTGATTATTTGCATGATTTACAGTATATTTTTGATTCTGCTATCGATATGTGTTAAAAAAGATATTCTTAAATATGAAATAAAAATCATGATTAATATTGACTAGTTTTTGATAATATTGAACTGATTTTCTATATTAATCCATTTATTCAATAATTGGTTTTCATCGATTTGATGCAATCGCTCCAAAATAGTCCATCCAGTCTTTGCTGTGGTTAAGACATATTGATTGGTGGGATCGATGAGATGTGTGTGAGCGCCCAATACTAAAGATTGACATAATCTAGTTTTAAGGCATATCTGAAAATAAATCAATTTATTAAGTGTTTCCAATTGAATAGCTAACTAACTATTAAAATTTTCAAATCGCTTTCTTTGATTTTCCTCAATTGCATATATCCTGAGATTCCAAATCCAGGCGCCAAAATTGGGTCCATTAATTTGCATCCAAGAATTGTATATATTAAAAATATTGCCAAATCAAATATTTTAGGTCCAAAGTGAACATCTCCGAAATCAATTACTCCATTCGCGTGCCAGTCGTCACAGTTTTGACTTTTTTGAACAATAATATTTTGCTCATTGAAGTCTCCGTGAATGAATCCGTGCTCAAAGTCGTTAATATTTGAGAGAACTTCCGTCTGGAATCGCAATATAATATCTGATACTATATTCTTATGGAATTCATTGTTAACTGCGAACAATCGTTCTCTAACACGCGAAATGCTGAGCAAAGACCAAATCGTGTTTCTCGTTCTCAACACATTATTATCGAATGACTGTAAAAAAGTTGTTAAATTCAAATTTAAGTACAGTATAAGCCATTCAGTGAACAAATCAACACTAACTTTTACACTAAAAGGTTTATAGACTTTAAAAATTAAAATAATTTTTAGGAATTAAATGAAATTTGTTCCTAACTTCGAGAGCAATTGTCAACTTCGCGAGTAATGCTCCGCATTCGCGAAGTATTGAAGGCGTATAAGGAATATCATCGAGACGTTTACCGGGAATAAACTTGAGAAGTCTCACGGCATAAGTTGGACTTGGATTTGAATCTTCTGTTGAAAACTTTTCAAATGAAACATACTTTCCTTTATTATTAATGATGGGAACTGTGACTTGTACGCCACGATCATTCAAATGCAAAATCATTGAATTAAATGCATCTAAATTTGATCAATACTTATGTTAGTCAATGAGAGGACAGTTTAAACAATCAGACAGACCTATAAGACCACAAATATTAGATTCAACTGAATTCGTAATTTTCAGTATGAATTCATTCGAATCAGAAGTCATCACATAATAGTTTCTATCGTCATATCCATTCAATTCTTTCATTTGATTTATATCGAAGTCGAATAGACTTTTAATTAAATTTCTACAAATCAATTCATTAGTCGGCGGTCGAGTAATTTGAATGTTTTCAGAAACTTGCGCTCCATTTTCGCCTTCACTCATCATTTCAAACACAATAACTCAACAAATATTTTTCTTGACTTATATATTTGATTCTTGTTATCAATAGAATAAACTAAACAGAACTCATACATGACCTTCATATGAAGTATACTATTATCAATTAATTGATTGATTCCTTTGAGTCAACTCTAAATTTAAAATGAAAACTTTCCACTGAGTGTTTATCATATAATTGAAATCAATGTTAACTCATATCTGTTGAAAGTTTTGATGAATGATAAAATCTTAGAAATTTTTTATTGGATTGACATTTATGTTTATGACCTAAATTAATGTGAGAATAATTTACAAAAAAAATTTAAAGAACTCGTGAGTGTTTTATTAATTCTTCTTGACTTTGGATGTTTTTGTCGTATCGTCTTTTTGACCGTAGGGTAACACCAAAGTTCCCAAATTGTCCGGAACATCAACATCAGGCAAATAACCAGTAATAATACCCGAAGCAATAGTCTTACCATTTTCTCTAATAGTAAATGACTGTCCAATTTTCATATACATTCCATGCAAAAGAGTCAAATGTACTTTTGAGTGATCGCCGGGCATAACAATACCTCCCTCTTCGTCGGGCACATCTATTCGCGCGCCTCCACTCCACGTACGACTAAAAATTTGTTGAATAAACCTGTTAGATATGGGTTTAGTGCGACCGCCTTCTCCTTTCGATATTAAATATAAATTAGCCTCAAATCTATTGTTCATCTTTATAGACGATGGTTTACTAATAATCATTCCTCTCTCTATTTTTATAGCTTTCACTCCTGAAAAAACAAAGAAAAGTTCTTTTATTGAAATTACTTCCAAAGATATGGCCAAATCAAGACAACCAAATCCTATAGTCATTTTTTATACCTCAGACACATTACGCTCACATTTAAGTTAATTTAAGGTTATTTTTGGAATTTGTTTCTTCATTATCATTCAAAGTTAATGTTAGGTTAAAATGATTAATAGATACCGCGCGCGCAACAAAAATCCCATTAACGTTAACATTCAAGTCAAGATTAGGTTAAAATGTTAAATATATACCAAGTGCTCAATTAGTATTGTTATTGCTTTGATATTTAAAATCAAATTTTCATGTCTTCATTTGGTCATAACTCTGGAACAACTCATTTCCACAAAATAATATTTTTAATATTTTAAGAAACATTTTATACGTTAGAATATTTGAAAGAAAAAAGTTTTTATTTGTATTCTCTTTCGTTAAATGAAATTATTATTTGAAAATGAATGGTTTGATAATTAAAACTTTGATTAATAAGTTAATTGACCAGTTTTTGGTCAATTAATTAAAAAAGAGCAAAATTTTAGAATATATGACAAACCTCTGCAAAGTATTCCCACGTGATCTCCGGCTTCACATTTAGGTTGAGATCTGCCTGAAATTATAGCATTCAGTTATAATTATATTTGATTTGAATGCCAAACGTTTATGCATTTTTACCAAACATGTGAATATCAGTGGCAGCGCTTTTGATAGTTTGACCCCAACCTATAAGCTCTGTGGGTTCGCCTCTACTAATAGTTCCTCTTTCAACAGTTCCGATACAAACAGTTCCTCTTCCAGTAATTGTAACACAACTTTCGATTGGCATATGAAAGGGTGACTTTAAGTCTCTTTCGGGTAAAGTTATGTAAGAGTCGAGTGTATCCAATAGTTTGACAATTGATTGTTCACCCATTTCTGATTTGTCCCCATTTAATGCCATAAGTGCTGACCCGTACACAAAGGGAGTGGAGTCGCCGTCGAAGCCAAAATTGGAGAGTAAATCTCTGACTTCGAACTCAACCAATTCTTTCATTTCTTGGTCAATGAGATCACATTTGTTAACATAAACTACAATCTTATTGACACCAATTTGTTTGCTTAGCATAAGATGTTCTCTGGTTTGAGGCATTTGTCCCTCACTTCCGGCCACAACAAGTATCGCTCCATCCATTTGTGAAGTGCCACAAATCATATTCTTCACGTAATCTCTATGTCCGGGACAGTCGGTGTGTGCGTAATGTCGTGTTTTTGTGAAGTATTCCACATGAGAGGCATTAATAGTCACTCCTCTCAACTGTTCTTCTGGAGCTTTATCTATGTCTTCAAATGATATATATTTGCCGAACCCTTTGTCAGCAGAGACTTTAGTGATGGCAGATGTGAGAGTAGTTTTGCCATGATCTACATGTCCAATAGTTCCTATATTTACGTGAACTTTTCCGGTCATCACATTCTTCACTGGTTTTGTTTGAGTCGAAACACGAGCAACACTTTGTTTGCAAACACATCGCAAAATAGAAACTATTTCTCTATTAATTAGACGATTCAATAACATTTTTAGTGTCAATTATTGTCAGTTCAATCAAAATAACTTTATCTAAATTTTCAAATTAAATTCATTTCAATTATATTTATTTTATTAAATGAATTGCAATAACATTAGAGCGCATGCGTTCACAACACATGTTTTCAATATTTTGAAAACATTAAATAAACAAAACTTTTATTCTGAACCTTAAGTTTCGCAAAGTTTTGAATCAAATCATTGAAAAAATTATTAATAAATGATTTAAGAAATGAATAAAAATGTATTTATTTTGTATAATTCATTGTTATTATTATGGATTTGTTCTGTTTATACGATCGGTGTTTGGCTTTTCTCAAGTGGTTTTGTTTTGAATCGAAAACTGATCCATAGATTGAGTTGTTGTGATTCGATTTCAAATGATTCGGAGAATCAGATCTACGCGAGTGTCAGAAGTCATACTCCGGGCTGTGGTTTCACTCATAGATACAAAAGAGCTCTTTTACTACTAATTGATGGACTCACTTATGATTTCAATCAATTCAATAATCAATTTAATTATAATAACAATAATACTGAAGAAATTGATTCCAATTTAATAAATAACTTATTGACTAAATATAGAAATGAGTCAAAAATCTATAAACTCTCACAATTTCCATCTCTTTCGACAATACAATCATTCAAATCGTTAACAACTGGAGGTCTAAACACTTTCATTGACATCAGTTTTAATTTCGCGCGATTTCATGTCATTGAAGATAATATTATGAATCAATTGAAAAGTAAATCAAAACGAATCACTTTTATTGCCGATAATTCATTGAAAAACTTGTTTTCAAATGAGTTCTTTCATAAATCAGTTTATTTTTCTCCAAATTCAGAGGTAAGACAATTGAGGTTTCATTTCTTCTGTTATTCAGTTTATACTCAAATCAACTCAAAATTTATTGAATTAATTGAATAGGATTTCAATTTAAATAAAAGACTTCTATCAGAGATTAAATCTAATGATTGGGACGTAATTGTGGCCCACTTTTCAAGTATTGATCGATTTCAACACTTGTATGGCTTCAGACATTCAGAGACTATCAATAAATTAAATCAAATGAATGAAATGTTGCAGAGAGTGGTCACTCTATTAAATAAAGATAAAGAAACTGTTTTGTTCATAATCGGTGACCATTCAAATGAAATGTCTGCCAATTCATTACAAAAAAGTTCTCCATTTCTGTATGTATACACCTCTGAAGAATTGCCATCCATTGAGGTTTGTCTTCTGTTTTAATGATAATTTTTAACAATAAATCATAAAAACATAAGTTGTTCCGATGCCTAAAGTGAATATATTCTTTCAGAACACGATAACAGATATAAACAAAATAGATTTCGTGCCAACTTTTTCACTCTTAATGGGAATTCCGATTCCATTTTCCAACGTTGGAAAAGTGATCAGTTCTTTATTTGAATTTCCGATGGAATGCAAACATTTAAAACGTAACGCAGAGTTTACATGTCATGAAGACATACCAGTAATAAAGTCTCTCTGGACTAGTATTTCTGCTCTTCGAATAAATGTGGCTCAAGTTCAACGATATCTCGCAGTCTATAGTGAAACTTCTTATTTATTGCCAACAATTATTCAAAGAGAATTGGATGAGCTTTTGGAGCGATACGACAGGCAATGGGTTCTACTTGACAATATTCCGAGTGATGACAAATTAGGGACCATTCAATCTCTTAAAGAACTTCGAAAAAATTACGAGAACTATATCTTGCAAGTGAATAAACAATTGAAGCTTTCTTTGGCCTCATATGACGTTCGCTTGATATGTAGTGGAATAATAGTCCTGTTTCTGGCTTTGATCGCAAACATCACTTCTATTTATTATATCAAATCTCAACCACAACTTCTCAATTTTTGTGGAAAGATTTTAATCGGTTTAGTTATGGGCGCCATAACTGCTAATCTCATTAGAATTATAGATTTTCCTTTTCATGAAACAAGTTTCAATGACATGTCTTTTCTCAGTGCTGTCACTTCTATTGTAGTTTCCGTCGGCTCTAGTTTTGCACCAAAAGTTATAGCATTCACTACTTCTAAGCGCCGGATATTTATGTTGAAGGATTTATTTAGAAATAATTTTTCGTTGCAAAGATTTTTAATTTTCAGTCTAGTCTTTAGCTTTATTTTTATGTTTTCAAAGACATTAATCATATATGAAGAATCTCTTATTTATTATATATTTCAATCAATACTTGTGTTGCATTTGATTGATATAGTTTTCAGAAAATCTCTTCTTCTCAAACATCCAATTAATATAAAAGTTTTGTTCCTCATCTCTTTAGCTCTTGTAATAATAGTTCGTTTCACAAAAGAGCTGCAAAGCTGTCATGAACAACAGCTTTTATGCAAAAAATCTGAATTCGACATCAACTTATTAAAATCGAATCAAATTTTGTTTTCTTCTACTTTCCTGACTCTAATAGTTTTCTTTGTTATACATGTATTGTCCAGAAAAGGAATTACAGAAAGCTTTGATATGTCAAATGTTTGCTTGAAGTACTTAATGATTTTGACGTGTTTATGCATTTGTGGTCATTGGACTCTATCACTGGCAAAGCCGGCCATTGTTGAGAAGCATTTGTCTGGCAATGAGTTGACTCTCGCAAAAACTGTCATTTATTCGAGTGCTTTACTCATTACAGTGGCGTTCGTTTTTCCTTCAATGGCTGCCAGAGATGAATATAATTTCTTTTCTTCCTATTCTTCAGGAATTTTTGTTTTATGCGTCAGTTTTCTCTTTCCATTATTCTTATGTCAAGACCAATATTCAAATATAGGTCTAATTCTAACATGTATTTGTGCTGCTCTTTACTTACTAATATTGAGCAAAATTGGTTCAGAAAATAGTTTTATTTCTGTTTTAATTTGGTATTTGATGGCAACGCACGGCTTCTTTATCACTGGTCATCACAACTCAATCAATACAATTCCACGGAATGTTGCATTCCTTATAAATAATGAAAAGTTTTCAAATCATATCTTTCCTGTAAGTCTAATATTGAACACATTCTAATGACTAACTTTTATTTAAAGTTATCGCGTATTAATATAAACTACACATTAATCTCATTTTCAGGTGATTTTAAATGTTTTTTCGTCACAATTTTTGAGTGGAATATCTCTTCCATTATTAGCAACTTTTGTTCCCTTCAGAACAAAGAACAACAGAATACAAGTTCAAAAACATGAACAAGAATTGTGGAAATCGATTATCAATATTATATTAAAATATATTTTATTGAACGGAATAACAGTAAGTTTAATAAATTAAATAACATATTGTATATCAGAACAAAACATTTAATTCTCAACATTAAAAAAAACTTAAAATACTTTTCACTTTTAAGTTATTGGGAGTTTCATTATCTGCTGCATTACTGAGGAATAATTTGATGGCATGGAAACTATTTGCTCCAAGATATATATATCAGAGCATTAATTCAATAGTCACTTTAGTCGGTGTTCTTATTGGATACCTTTTTTGTGTTAGAATTAACTTTTCTTCTGAATTCAAATTGAATGTCTTATGAATTATAAAATTTTTGTGCTTAAGAATTAATTTTTTCAAAAATATGTTCAATAAAATTTGGCCTTTGCTTAACAAAACTGTTGAATTACGTGACTATTTGTTGCATTGTTTTTAAATCAGGTGAGACTTTGAATTGACATCCAGTGGCCTCAATGAGTTGCTGCAAATTTATATTGTCCGCGATCTCAATGAGAGTGAGTCCGTTATCCACTTTAAAAACTGCTTTTTCAGTGATAATCAAATCGATACATTTTTTTCCAGTCACTGGAAGCGAACACGATTTGACAACTTTTGGTTCACCGTTTTTATTGTTGTGTTCCATTGTTATTATAACTCTTGTGCCAGCAATAAAAGAAGAGACCAAATCCATAGCACCTCCCATTCCCTTCACGAGCTTCCCGGGAATCATCCAATTGGCCAGATCTCCATCTTGTGAAACCTTTTTCAACATCAAATCAAATACTTGACAATATATTTTTAAAAATTGAAAGCATTTTCAATGTTTTTGATTAACTGAAATGTGTGCAGACCTGCATCGCCCCCAACATCGTGACATCGAGGTGTCCGCCACGTATTATACTAAATGACTCATCGGATGGGAAGAATGAGGCGCCCGGAAGTGCTGTCACCACTTCTTTCGATGCGTTTATCAAATCTGGATCCACTTCTTCTTCATAAGGATAGGGACCCATTCCTTACAAATTATTCAATTCAATTAAGGAATGTATTGATTCGATTTTATTAGTCCAATAATCAAATATTTATTAATAATCCAATTCAATAATTACTATAATTTACCTAAAATTCCATTTTCACTGTGAAAAATAACATTAACTCCATTTGGAATAAAATTAGTCACAAGAACTGGTATTCCGATTCCCAAATTGACAAACATTCCATCTTTGAGTTCAAGAGCTGCTCGTTTTACAATTCTTTCTCTCAATCGAATTGTATCTAATTTTGATTTATCAATATCTTTATGGCTGTCATTCTCTCTTTTGCGTAAATTTTTTCTCTCAATTCGTTTAATATAATTATTTCCTTTAAAAAATTTGTTGACGTAAATGTTAGGGATATGGACCTGATCCGGAGGTATATCACCGACTTCTACAATCTCTTCGACCTCAACAATGGAGATATCGGCCGCTTTACACATCGGAGGATTGAAGTTTGAGGCCGTCTTTCGGAACACGAGATTTCCGGATTTGTCTGCTTTCCAGGCCTTAATCAATGCAAAATCTGCTCCCATCGCCTCTTCCATAACATAATGCTTTCCATCAAAAATTCTGTCTTCTTTTTTCTGGCTATAAATAGCAACAGATTTGTCTTTATTATACTTAACGGGAGCGCCACCCAAATGGATGAGTGTTTGGTGACCGGTTGGGGTGAAGAACGCAGGAATTCCTGCGGCTTTGGCTCTGATTCTCTCTGCGAGCGTCCCCTGCGGTACAAACTCGAGCTCTAGATCTCCAGCCAAGTATTGTTTCTCAAATTCTCTGTTTTCTCCCACATATGAAGATATCATACGTTTAATTTGTTTAGTCTTAAGCAATAATCCGAGACCAAAGTCATGAACGCCAGCATTATTGCTAACAATAGTTAAGTCTTTGGTTCCATTTTTGACGAGCGCTGAAATGCAGTTCTCAGGGATTCCACACAAACCGAAACCCCCGACCAATATCTTTGCGCCGTCTTTGATGTCTTGCATCGCTTCAAATGCATCGGAACATAATTTTGGATTTCTTTCTGAAGTAGTACTCAATTGCGCAACAATTGTATTGATACGAATCGACAAAACTTTATTAATAGTTTTCTTCAAACCATTTATATTAGAAGTACTCAAACGCGTCAAAAGCATTGCTTTTATTTATAGTTTCTTTCAATTAATTAAAGTTTAACATGAATTTTACTCAAAGTTAATAATAAGAATCTTTTATTTAAATTTTTGCGATAACATTAAAACATCAGTAGAGGTATAAGTGATTCAAAACCTTCACCACAAGTCTATCATAATAGCCGTAATACTTATGATAATAAAGTATATGAGATGTGCGCCATCTCTCATACCATCTCTCATATGAACAACTTCTAAACTAACATTTTTAAAGATTAAGTTCAAGTTGAGGACCAAATTAACGGTTAAAATAAGTATTCAATAGAGAAAATTAGCTCTAATTAGTTGTGAAAAGACTATGAAAAGAAAGTGGAGAAAACAAGGTCTAAATATCTAAAAATTTGTAGCAAACTTAGGATAACCGACTCATTGACACCCAGCTAAATACGAGACAGCTCATTCCAAACAATCTTTCTTAATTCATTTTTAGAAAAACTTTTTCAAGTAGTTT
>JAQFZT010002616.1:0-11120 GCA_034696325.1 Camisiidae sp. | reverse complement strand
CAATTCATTGGTGGAATAGTTTAATTGAAACTTTGTGTCAATTGATTCGAGTGAAATTGTTCTTACATTTAATTGTTTGATGTATTTAATTAGAAAAGAGAATGATTATTCTTGATAATTATTGACGTTAGGAATAGGCATAATCTTATAACTGAGTTATTTGATTATATATTTCTAGTAGAAAAGAGCTGACAGAGTCTGCTACTACTGTCTGCTACTTTTTATGCATTAACAGCATTTCTATTCTCAACTCGATTGTTCCTGTCAAACAAATAACAATATCACTTTCCAACAAAAAAATCTTATTATAATCGAAAAAGATCATCACCATTTATAAAATTACTCAAATTATTTTTTAAAAATTTATTTCATTCAAATTCTATCTATTTTTAGTGACAATTCACTTAAAATTGGAATGAATATAAAAGAGAAATGCTTTCTTGAAATTCGATTCAATGACATGAAGAATAGTTTAAGAATATTATTTTATTTTCTCATAAACTCTAAGTATTTTTATTGCATAAAAGCTTTTTGTGGAAAATTTGTAGAAATTTGAAAGAAAGTTATGATATAAAAAACGATAAGTAAATATTGTTTACATTGATTGAAAAGATTAGAATATGGTATTAGAGTTGGATTTGGAGCTTAAAATTAAGTTGAATAGAGTGAACGAAATACTTTTGTTGATTTCGACAATATCTAAGTCGAAGACAATTGAAAATAGTTTTTGCAAACTCGTAAAGTATGGTCTGATGGAGTGATGATATGATGCTATTGCAAACGTGCGCAATACTAACACAATTTATTGATTGAGGAAATGCTAGAATGCATTAGAAGTTAGTCTACTAACTAAATAAGTAAACGCTCCAATTCAGGGCCTTTGAAGTAGTTGTAATTCAGGCGCCCTTATGTCGGGACACATCAAACCTACCACAAGAAATGAGGCATTTTTGCATCAACAGTTCTACGATAAAGCCATAGTTCTGCAGTTCGATAGTTGTATACTGTGCTAGTATTTGTTCATTTGTGACAATCCATTGCTGCACATCCTATCGCTTTACTCCTAAGATGTAAAGTCACTTTAGAATCACATTTAAGGCTGTTTTATGCCTAAATAAGATACAAATGAAAGGATATCGTTGTATATAAATAACATATTATATTCATATTTCACATGTCATTTCCCATTAGAACTTAACAACAGTAAGTTTTACATCAATCAAAACAACTATTGATAGCCTATAAAAATACTCAAATAGTATTCCTTTATGAAATATTGAAGAAATTATTTTATTTCCATAAAAGAGTTCTGATAGTACTTCAAATTATTCCATTTTTTTAAAGTTATGTTATAAAGATATGTCGCTTTTTCAAATGATTCATTCTTTCGCTATTCATTCGCTATTCATTCGCTATTCGCTTGTGTTGTGATGAAAAAAAGAATATAAAATTTTCATTTCATACACATTTTCATTCTGCTATTCATCTGATTTTTCCTTTTGGTTTGGCTGAAAATTTGTATTATTGAAGTCCATTTAAGTAGTGTTTTTTTCGAGAGTTAAGATTCTCGAGTCTCGAACCCTAGCTCTCGAAATATTCATATATCATTTCGACAATTGAAACTTAAAAAATAGTTTTCTTATTTATTACTGAATGCTTGAATATGACCCTTATTAATGGATATTCAGATTTATTAAGCTCATTTGACTTTTTTCAAATTCTGGATTATTCTTTTATTTGTTTTTTGATATCAATTTTTTCGAAGTCATTTTTAACAAATATGAGGAGAATATGCTCTAAAAATACTCATTTCAAGGTATATTTAGTTTATGGGCATAATATGTCAAAATATAATCCCATACTTGCAATAATTTAGAAGTTTATTTAGATTGAATGTAATATAAATGTTATCCATTCCTACAGTATAGTCATCTCTATATTTGACATAATTTTTATTTTTGGTTCAAACGTTATTGCATTCATTTAGTATAAAATTGATTGAATATTTTGAATACTAATCAATGAAAAATAAACAATATTATTGTAGTCTATTTTGAAAAAAAACTACTGCACTTGAATCTCTCACCAAATGGGATTGAAGACGTAATTTCCATGCATATATTGTATATCATTAATTACTCTATCAATAATTACGTTCTCCCATTTGGTGAGAGATTCAAGTGCATTATTCAAGAAGTTTTGAAACAATATGAAAAGTTCTCAGCAAAAATTTATTCTACAGTTCAAGTTTAATAATCAGGAATTGATTAAAAAGCTCGAATAAAGTGAAATTATAGAATTTTTACAATGAAAAAAAGTATTTTTGGGTTATTCGTAGGTTCTCCTAGTTTATGATTTTCAAAAAACATAATTACATTAAGACAACTATTTGTTTTAAACCGGAATTTTACCAACAAAAGTACAAATATTCAGAAGTTGGTATAAGTTGAGCATTGCATTGATCATTCCGCAAAAGGGGAAATAAAGATTTGAGAACTCGTTACTATTGTTTAATGCTAGTGCTTATCAGTTTTTGAATATAAATATTCCCTCTGATGTTTTATCTTGATTAATCCTGATCCTTTCATGTTCATCAAACTTGGATTCTTATTGATCCGGATGACTAGTAAGTTTGTGATAGCACTTGTTCAGTGTGATTGTATCTTAACAAAGCTTAAATTGTGAATATGATCTCCAACAGTGGTGGCACACATTATAACTATAGCCAAAAGCTCAGTTAAGAAGTTGCAAATTTCATTCAGTAATTTTGATTTGGTTTTTATTAGTGCTTTCGCTAAATTATTGGTCAATGCATTCAGTCTATCAAAAACCAAAACCTTTGGGACAATGATTTATATAACAAGAGCAGTACATTATTTTCAAATAAACAAACATTTCAGTGAAGAGTAAAACATACAAAGCCTTTGCTGTCTATTTAAGATCAAGTCTACTGTATTGCAATTTTGATTCAATTGTATAGACAAATTGGAAAAGTTTTGATCTGAGAGAATGTTGTTTTCTATTTATTTCACTCACGAAATCTACGTTTGAATGACAAGTATAGCTTTCGTGCAATTGAATTTCATTTCCACTACAAGTTTTGCTCTTATGAACATTTAATGAACTCGATTTTGTTGGATTTTTGATTGAAATACATCTTCAAAAGTTTGTTATCATCGCTTTCTTTGTGAAGTTAGACATAAGATTTGGATTATTTGATGGTCATTATAGAGCTCAAAATATTTACAATCATAGAAAGACTCAAAAAATTCAAAGGTTTTTCTGCTTAACTCATATTGATAAATGGTTTTCATAAGAAACAGTTTCTCATTCGTTAAGAAAAACTAATAAATCTTAATTTTGAAATAAATTCAATTTGATATCATTTTTTAATAATTTATCACAAAAAACTTTTCTGGAATTCAATTTCTAGGAATGTTTACAGAGAATAGGTTTAAATTTTATGATGAATATTATCTAAATTATTAGTCATAATGCCATTAAACTTCATTAATATATTTTATTTGAATCAATAAGATCTTTGAATTGGAAATTTTTCAAAAGCCTAAATCTTTATTATCCATTGAAATGGTTGACACGCATTTCTCAAATTCAGTGCAAATGATCGTATAAAGCAATTTCTAAAGAAAGAAATTATCAAATGTAGGAATAAATTTAAGCATTAATGTAATATATTATATAAAAAATACTAATATAAAGACTATTCACGATAAACAAGTACAGACATTGGAAGAAGTCCTTCCCATTGAACCCAATTGTGATGAAAAACTTATGAATTTAGACTAAAATAATTTTAAAGAGTTATTAGAAAAAGTTGAATAACATTAAAAGATTATAAATTGAAATATTAATTGACATAAACATAAAAATGAAAACATATGATATGTTTGTGAGATTGAAATTGTGATGAACAGTATTTTAGAAAAATAGTCTCATGAAATTGGGCTCAATGGAAAGGACTCATTTTAATGCCTTTACGTATACAATTTATATGCTGCTAAACTAATAGCATATTTACTTGGATTCTGCCTAAAAAAATATCATTGTTTTAAGCAATAAATAGGTGGGAAATGTTGCACATGTTTGTGTGGATATCGAAAACCTCATTCAAATCTCTCTAAAGCACTCTTACATCACTGTCTTCTGTCTTAAAAGTAATATTTATTGTTCAGATTTCAATACGAGTACAAATACTGCAACTTTATTGTGAATAAGTTTATATATAAACACTTTAATTATTTAGGCATATCTATTGCATAGCACGCTAGTAGTCATCCAAAAATTTCTGCCAAAAGCTATTCAGACTTAGAAATGTACGAAAACATCTTATCAGTTATTTGTTGAGAAAAATATTTTTCCGACTTCTCTGGAGGTCAATAATAATCTGAAAAGAAAAACTATTTTGTCTAAGAGTAAACAAAAGTTAATATTAATGGTATTGTGGCGGGTTTGACACTTTCAATGATGGACATGAGCTTCTTGTTTGGCACAAATATGCGTTAAAGCGTTGACACCAATAGTCTATTACTTCAATGATACTAAATCTTATCGATTTGTTAGAAAATCAGGTTTATATAACACGTCTTCTCTCTAATGAGATGAGACATGAAACACAATTTAATTGAGAACTGCATAAAAACTGGACTTATTCTCAACGTAAACCCAATTTGTTGAACAAATTTATTCAAGATATTCAGAAGATATTCACCTTGAATTTGATTTAATCTTTTATGACAATAAGATTTTAAAATTAATCTTTTTCTCCTGAGTTATATCATGAGTTTATAAAAGAGGTGTAACGGACGCAAAAGTTCTTTGATGAATATGATCTTATATGTCGGTTCAGTGCTAGAACATTAAGATTCTTGAGTTATTTGTTCGTAAGTTCGTGTACAAGTGCCCAATTCCGGTACGTATTCGAGTGCTTTGCATTAGACCTGTTCGCTTCATAAGATTATTAGAAATATTGACTGCATCTCAAAAGATAATACTCTACTTAATGTATTTCAAGCTTATTTACTGTGTCTGTACAACAACCACGAAAATAGTCATTCAAAATACTTGCGCAACTGATAGAGAGGTTTTATAATAGTTTACAAATTTGGAACCTTTTATCAATCAAGAGTTGAGATTTATCAGTAAATTTTGTTCAGATAAACTTCCAAAAGCAAAACCCAGAAAAACTTGATATAAATATATTTTCATAAAATCTTTTGTGACAAATTGAATGCTTTTCTCTAATAATAAGAGTTTCTTTATAAGAGGTATTGATATTTTGCATTCAATTGTTTGCTTTTTATATACAAATGCTTTAATTTCAATCAAAAGAGCTTTTGAGTATTTTTTATGAATACAAAACTTGATATAAAACATGACCTCTAATGGATAATCAATTAAACCATTGAACTGTGAAAAGAATAAATAATTCATACTTCAAGATAATATTAGGAATATTTTCAACTCCTTCTCTATAAATAAGTTCTCAACTCAAGTATCTCATGAATGATCGCTTGAAAGGTTTAGTGTATTTTTGTAAAAACTATCTGTAGCTTTAAGATTGCATTGAATATACAGGTAAATTTATAACATTCTCGTATTTCTTGTAAATTATATGAATCATTTCTACATCAAGTATTTATTGTTACCTAATTCAAAATCAATACCTCATTGTTGGCAAATTAATAAATGAGTTCAATCTTAATAGAAATATTCGAATAATTAATAATAAATTATATAAATCAGAGAATGTTTTTGTGTTGAGTAGTGTTGTGCGAAAATAAACCCTATATTAGTTCCTAGTAAACTCTCGTTTAAATTTAAGCACCTTTTTTCCATCAAATATGATATAGAATCTAGAATTTAGCTATCATGTGATCAGAGCATTAATGGATTTTTGTTGAATATAAGGGTTAAATCAATATAAACTGTGTCCAACATTCAAGTTCTATCAAAATTAATTTACATAATTATCCAATGAATATATGAATTCCAGTTTAAAGGTGGTTCCAAATAAATTTAAATCGTGAAGATTTAAAAGCTATCAGTAAAGATTTAACTGTGAGATATTTCAAATACGGTAACTCATAATTATTCAATTTAAGAAACAATTATAATCACTGAAACTAATTCAGAATGTTTTTCAGTTCAAGCATAAAGAATAATTAATTTTGTTAACTTTATCAAATTAAGTCCTGTTTCTCTTCTTTTAACAGTTGACAACCATTTCGACAGTAATTTTTCATTTATTTAGAAATATAATTATCAGCTTTTATAGAACAAACAAACACTGAAAGCTTTCAAAAATACATTTAATTTTGTCATGTACTCAATAGATTATAATTTTTATCAAAAAATGTTAAAATATAAATAGACGAAATAAAATTAGGTAAAAAGTAATTGAATATTAAATATTAAGATTGAAATATCAAGAATATAATAGTCTAAATGCTAAACTTAAGTAATGTTTTTCTCGGGATATAACTTAGTTTACAACTGTATACAAATATTATATTTGATGAATATTTGTTTGGAATGATTGTGGTTTAACTTTTCTCAAAACACAAAAATCAAAAATTTCCAAAACAATAACTTGTATAATAATTTGTGAAAGAATTTACAATTTACTATAATCTGTGAGTAATAAGCGAAAAATTGAAAAATGTATTAACATATAAAACTTGATAATACTTTTGATGTGCTCTGACTTGTAGTAACTCAAAAATTTACGAGATATACATAATTTTGAGTCAATGACCGTCTTATCAAATAGCAAACTCATCATACATTAAATATGTTATGCAAAATTTGCAAAATTAGTATTTAATACTAAATGCAATTTATATTAATTTTACAGTTTTGTCTCTAATCATTCAATTTGTTCAGATTTTTAATGATAATATCATTTGATACAAATCTATTTAAATGTGTTAAATTGTGTTTTGAATTATGATTTTTTCTGATATGAATAATAATAATCAAATTTTTTGATATTATATTCTTTTGAGCATAAAATGATTTGTGTTGAATACTAGAAAACGATTTCCAATATGTTTTGATACAATCTAATAGTTTGGGAAACATAACTACATGAGCACATTGTAAGCCAGATTGAAGAATTTCTATGTAAACTCAATGCATAAGATATTTTTAGATAAGTGTTTATCATGTTTGAATGCGGCTAAATATTGGAATGAGATTACATATTCATTGATCTTCTTGTCTTATATGTTTTTGTATTGATTTCTTTATTTATTTTTTCTTAATGATAGTAATACAATATTATATGTGAGTCAATGAAGCATCTCATTTGTTGTGAAAGCTGACAAATGACTATTAGGCCTCTGTCTCATGAATTGAGTATTGGTTACAAGAAAGATTAGTTTTATGAGCTCGTATTCTATCCAATAAATTGTTATCATTTAATTTGATTATATCATATCAACTCAATTAAGTAATACTTTAAGAATATTTATGAAAGAAACTTATTGGGAACCATTCATTGTTTTGATTATACTTAATCTTAAAGAACTTTCTTCGAGAAGCATAGGATATAATATTAATGAGAATAATAGTGATCTAATGAGATAAATTAAAAACTAAAAATTGAAAAATAACATGAAAATACAGGTAGTGTAGTATTTGATAAGTTGTATAACACCCACTCTTAAAACGAATGAGGGTCTCATAGCTTTGCTCATAGCTCGTGGTTGTGCTGTTATTGGTTCTGCTTTTTGCTGGTCCAACTTTGCCAACTTTGCCGCTTTGTTTGCTGTAAGTAAACTGAAGATATCTTACCATAGATAGTGTTGGCGCTTGCGTCGGCTCGTACTTGCTCTAAGTTTTGCTGCACTTTTTAGACTTACTTTGCTTTAGAATAAGCTTTTGTTAGCCAACGACAATCATAGATTAATGCAATATAACTGCATGAAAGAGGAGTTTTTACATTAAGCAAAAACTTCTATCAGACCAACTCTATTGTGAGTCATTACTGCTTCCCTTCTTCTAAGAAGTGAAAAGTTTTTGTACTTTTATTATTTTTTAGTAAACTTATAGAAGTTATGCATATAATTAATTGAAGGAAAACTATTGAGTGTTTGGTTAATATAATTAGATTTGTGAGACGTGGGTGTAAGCCTAAGGACGATGTGATTTGTTTGTGAGTTGCCTATTAACTAGTTTACATTTATTTCTTATTGAATCATCTCTTTTACCGCTACCGCTACTCCGGTGATTATCTGATTTAATATGAGAAATGTAAGTAAAGCCCAATACTGTAGTCAAACGCAAATTATGGTGGATTCCAAATATTGCCAGCATTGGGACTGAGATTTTTTACAGTTTACTCAGAATCTCGAAAACGTGCTGAATGTATGAAAAGTCTGCTTCATTTTAATGTTGCATTTAATGCATTAACAATTATTGTTATTGCCTGTAAGTGGATGTAAGCAACATAACTCGGACTATGAACCATCTTTTGACCCCCACCTGCTTTATCATAATAACGGTGAGTTATAACTTATATTTTCTAAATAGCATTTATTTGGAACTCAAAATTTCTCCTTGACTTGTAATATATCGTGTATTTCACAATTGTTTTATACTTTAAGAACAGAGTTCCTTTTCATGACTTACACAAACTGATCATTCAATTCATCATAACTTATGTGTAATCGTTGTGAGAAATTGCAATAACACTAATAATCATATAGTTTTACAATAATAAACAAATACAGTATTAGATGTGATATAATATGAGAATAGGAGAAGCTATCAATTTGAAACTCATAACAGTAAAGCAGATTAATGGATCATTAACTCTTAAATCATTAACAAATAACCATTTTAACCATTTTCGACTTAATATCACAAATGAGTAGGTTTCTCGCCTTAAACAACAATTTTTTAATTTCAAATCATTACATATAAATTATACTTCAATAAGATATTGAATATTTAGCATTAATTATAATTTATGATACTATGATCATAATCTGTTGTCATTGTACTAGATTCTGAATGATTAAACAATTATTAAAATGAGAATTTGTAAATGACAGAAAATTCAGTTGAAAAGCACAAAACTTTGAAATAATTAGTTTTTCTAGACTTTGCACGACTATAAAGATAATGACTGCATACGGGCTCTCATAAGGGCCTTTCTCACGGCCTTAAGCCATTCAATCAATTGAGTTATTACCATAGTTGTGGTCAAGATAAAAATAAATCGTAATAGTCTTACTCTGTAAAGAGCAAAGCTATAAATAAATATGAAAAGCGATAAATAAGGCAACAATTTCTATCAAGTTTTGCTCAATGCATTGCAATCGAACTTTACATCAAATTAAAATTCTTAGGTTTAAATTATTACAATTATTAAGCAAATTATAACTATTGGTTTTTGTTTCCAAATAATTTGAGCGCAAATTATTTGACTTTATGAAAATAAGTTTTAAATAGTTTTCTTCTACAATCAATTCGGACTACAATCAGCAGTTTTGTGAACAGGTTTGAAAGATTTGACAAATGTGTTTGTCATTTCTTGATCAAAGCCATTAGAGTGACAGTTTAAAATTGCTATTAAAGCCAATGATTGTAGTCGAGATCCTGATAAAATCAAGAATGTAAGTTTATATCAAGTTATATATGCTTATTGAATATTTCATTGATATTAAATTTTTAAAGTGAGCTCAAATTAAAACTTAGTTACAGCAAAAATTTTAAATTTGATAATTACTAATTACTTTAAAAGCAAGACCCACTCAGTAATATAACTGTATTAAAGTTAGTGACTTCTATCGAAACCTCTTCGAAACCTCGAAACTCAAAACTCGAAAATAAACTATTATTATTAATTACTGCATTATTAATACTTAATTAAATACACTATGTTATTATATGACTTATTTTAGCATTAATTGCTATATTTTAGCAAAAAATTATGGGCAAGAAAAAAAATTTCAAAGAAAAAATTTTGGCGAGAAAAAAATTTCCGAAATAATTGTCTTTCAAACCCACATAGTTTTGACGCGCCGGTCAAATACGAATTTTTTAGATTTTGCAACTCCCCCTACCCTCCCCTGGATCGAAGGCATTCTCCCTCTCTGTTAAGCTCTAAAAGTTGAGATAAAGATCAAAATTTTGATTGGATGAATCGAACATATTATAAATATAATCAAAATAAAACATTTTCATTCATTTCCTATTAAATCATCAATTAGTCATTTTGTAAATAAATGAAAAGATCTTATCTATTCTAATATTGTTAAAGTTTTTTTAAAAACCTGTTCTAATCTAATATTGTAATTTAAAAGATGACGAATTCAATTATCACACATTCATGCATATTCACAATTATGCTTAAATGAATCGGAATATTTATTAAAATTTATACTTTATTGCAATACATCTTAAAGTTTTTATAATGTTAAAAGATATCTTACACTAAAGTATATATTTTATTTTAACGAAATATTCCCGATTCATTTAAGCATAACTGTAGGGCAGGGGTTCGCACAAATTTTTTCAGGGAGAGCCATATGAGACTAATAAATTGATTGGAGAGCCAAAATTATCTGGTTTTTTTATAAAACTTATTGTATTTGGAGCCAATTTATTCGCCGTATCAGAAAAAAACACTTCAAACCGTGATATTTATCCCTTTTTATATTGAACTGAATCAAAAATAGGAGTCTTCGAGAGCCACAGATCAGACCTCCGCGAGCTATGACTGGCTCGTGGACCGCCGTGTGCGCACCTCTGCTGCAGAGTATTAAAATTCCTTTTCAAATACTGTAAATTAGTATTTCAATGATTAATATCAAGGATAGATTCAACAGAAATTCAGTGATAAGAGAAATTTTCGGATCTCAAGTCGAGAATTAAATTTGAAAACAGAAAGTTTAAATCTATAAACTTGTTTTGTTCCACGGGTTATAAAAGAACTTAAAATATAAACTTGAAGTCTCACCTTTTTGTTATTTAACACTTGGGTATATTTGTTAAACAGGAAACACATGAATCATATGCTAACTTGATTTGTACTTTAATTTTTTAACTCGTATTATTGAAATGAGATGAGTTGAAATTTTACAAAGTTTTAG